>MU390385.1:0-71275 GCA_022578715.1 Nemania sp. FL0916
AAATATATATAATTAAATTATTAATTAAAACTATTTAATAAAATATTTAATTAATATAATTTTATTTTTATATATTTTTAATTTTAATTATATACGAATTATATATATATTAAAATAAATAATTTATATTAATTATTAAACAATAACTAAATTCTATTACGTTAAAAATTTAAAATACATTAAACTTAAATCTTTATTTTAACCAGTCGCAACTTATCGTCTTCCGTAATAATTGTTTAATAAGTTTTATTTTAGCTATTTTTTTCTCCCCACAACAGCCCCACTAATAACCGCACCTTCCCACTTACAAGCTAATTGTTGTTACCACTAGAAAAGAGTCAATTGAATATCAACATAATTGCTTTAGCTAATCGAATGGATAATAACATTACTTTGACTCTTATATTTCAATCACGGACTCTGGTATATGAGTCATAGCTTAGGAGTAGGTGGACAAACAACGATGTCGTGTTACATTGTAGCTCCTGTTCTGAGTGGAAAGAAGCTATATACCTAATGTCTTTGCATCGTGCAAAAGACAACCTCGAATTCATATACAATTATCTCGAATATGAGTGCCTATATGATTACTTTACAATGCTCAAAGTTTCTAAAGCAGAAATCAAGTCTTTGCCTCAGGAAGTATTCTTCCGCGATAAGACAGATATGGAAATTCTCTCAGTTTTTCGGCAGCTTTAATTTCAACCCTATACAAGCTTCCTCATTTATAAAAACGAGGCCATTCCCAACACAAACAATAGGTTAGGTAGGTACCAACGTCACGGCACAAGGCCCCTCATTCTCTCTTACAGCATCGGCTTAGGAAGCCGCAATGCGGATACCATTGATTGACGCCGCCTGAAAGAAATTAACATCAGCAGGGATTGCCCAAGCATAGTATTCAATATTTAATATATGTACCGGTATTTCCACACCGCCTTGAAGACCAAATCGGAAGATAAAAGCCACGCATATCGGCACGGCAAGGCGAGCGCTTCCATCGCGCGCTAAGGACGCAGAGTTACATACAGCAACCGACAACGACGACGGACGTCACGCCCCCGCCCTCATCCGCAGCGGAACTACACAACCGCTTGACTGAATAGAACATCTCCTCCCCCACGTAGCTACCGTAATGGGAAAGGACTAGGTAGCAGCGAATCTCTTAATTACTAACCCTCGAAATGAATTACTACTATATATCTACCGAGCTTGGGGCTATGTCCGAGTCCCAGGTGCATGGAGGGGGTATAAGTATATTTATGACTTGAATATCAATCCTGCTACCATAAGCCTAAGCACTGTAGAACTAATACATCTTACTCTGTAGCTTAGGAAATAGAGTTTTAAGGAATACTATAATCCCGAGATAGAAGTGAGCTTTATACGACATTTCTTGCAAGCCCCCCAACTCCACAGCCTTCAACCACCTGGCCCGGCGGTGGGAAGCGGGGGTAAGGGTAGCCGGCTGGGGGCGGAGAGAGAGAGGGGTTAACCTGCCAACGAGCAATTTAGAGCACCGACGGGAAGGTTTCCCAGTCTAGTATGCATATCGCGAGGACGAGCCAATACATACACACGCAGCGGATCTCCCGCCCTGTCAGCTGAGTTGGTTGGGCTGCTTTTTGCTTGCCCCTCATCGACTCGGCTCGCTATGGGTTATCACGATATACCGACATTTTTGTATGGGGATTCTTTTAAGTCGTAAGATCACGGGATTGATACTTGTTGTACGAGCCATATACGTAATCTACGGCGTTGCTTCATAAATAGACAAATATTGTGTAACCAGAGTACAAGCTCAGTCCTGCAAGCCTCTTTCTTCTTTTACTGCATTTAGAAATTTGCTTCATTTAGAAAAAGTCAAGCAAATGACATGAATGGGTGTGATGACAGTGGCTTAAGTAGCATACGTATGTGTTGGGTTCTCGAGCGGCCGGAGAATTCCTTCTCTCGTACTCGTAAGGAGTGCGAGTATGAGCTGTTTGCGCTATTACACGATGTCACGCATATGCAGTAGTACGCATGGTGTTAAGACACCTACCGCTTTGGGGTCTATGCAGACGCGTGCTCGTTTCAGAAAAACAGTGGAGTTGCCTCATCAGTAAGAATCGAAAGGTTTGAAGAAAGGGTCTAGATGACGGCGAGTCTGTACGAAGTAGAGCTTACGTTGTTGTATCACAGCATGAGAATCTATGGGGCAGTTGAGGTATTACGACTATAGTGGCATTAGGTAGTACGGACGTTTCAAATATACGAGTTGAACCTTAAAGCTGTGTTTGTCCTCAGACTAATTATTAGAGTAAATTTGATTTCTTCGCGACGAGAGCCGGCTGCCCTGCTACGTGTTCCGCGCTATATCTCAAAAATTCTTTATAGTGTAGACACAGCAGTATCGGTCGCCGTTTTGGTTAATTGTCCGATCGATGTATCACTAAGTTGCGCTGGGGTGGAGAACAGTGAGGTCATTTTCACTTATTTTCCGTAGACTGATTCGCAATGGCTGATCCCCCTCACCGCCCTCGCCCTCGCCCTTTCGGCTATCATTTTAAGAAGCTAAACGGGCTCGTCTTCATTTCAGGACTGTACAATCCAAAGTTAGTTGATACGTCCTCTCTATGTGCCTATGTGGAAGATTGAATCCAAGCAGAGAATCATTCATTCCTTTGGAAGGATAAACCGAGGAAAAAAATTACTTGCCTTCGTGGACTCATCGGGAGGGCGAACAGCTCGTCCTCAGTATCTCTACTCTGAGAAATTGGTGGCACGGGCTGATTATTGTTTATAACCGCATCAAGAGAGACAACCCCAACGCCCGAGCCGGGCTTTGGCATCGGCAGATTGGATGCCGGGACAGTGTTCGGAGCACGTGAGAACGGCTGGGATGTATGTCTTGGAGTAGTATCTGGGGAAGCGTTAGATGACCCACCAAGTGCTACCATTTGTAGCGAATGCTTTTAGTCACAGTGGGAATAATGACTGACCTGGGGTTCTGGCGAGATCCGTTGCGGAGGTTGAAAGCTTAAGTCCTTTTAGCATTTCACCCAATCGACCACCCACAGGAGATCGCGGACTCTGGGGTGTTGGCGGCGGTGCTGGGTACTGTCGTGTATCTAAGTCCACGAAGCCAAAGTGCTCTCTTAGCCATTGCTTCTCTTGAATGGCCATCTCCAAAGCAACACCTTCACTGTTAGTCTGCAGCTCTTTGTTTATCTCGTCTTGTAGCTCCGACATCCGCCGCTTAGCCCATACCGTATGTAATACGCCCCTCTTGCCAGAATCCGGTGGATTCGCACCAAGGCCCGGGGCAAAAATCGCCGGCATACATTTTGTCGTGAGTATGCGCCCCGTAGGTCCATGGGTTATGGTGACCGATGGAGGAATTGGAGCATTTTCCGGTAGTAGAAAGTAGACTCGCAACAGAGACGGTAACCCTTTTTCATTGTCGTCCTGTGGGTAGGCGGCTGATTTATCCTCCCATGACACTACCCAGCCTTCTCGGTCTTGAGCACAGACTTCGCGGCCATCTGTATCTGAGCAATCCCATTCAACCATTAAGATTTTGCTACCCTCATTACCTCTACCCGCCTCAAACTCGAACCGTGCTAGGGCGTTCGGAGACGATGGCGATATGGGTGACCCTTCCTCTCCCGCTTTCACTTCAGGTACCCTCGTGTTATTTTCGCCATTTGAAGAGACACCTGAATTGTCGGGTATAAGTGGCGCGCGGAGGGGACCTGACGTAGCTGTCGAGTTGTCGTCCATGATGACACACACTCCGCTAGGGCAGGCTGGGTGGGATATGAATATACGTCGGTACTCGTGAAGGTGCGTATATGCCGTCAGTCAGCTTTCCCAATAGTATCATCCCCAGGTTTCTGCGTGTTAGGCACGATGACGAATGACGACCCGGCGTAGTGCGTTCTATGATCAAAGGCCGCGCGCCTCAGCGCAAGAGCGTGTAATATGGCCAATCCCGCACTCGAGCACCCTGGAGCCACACGCTCGCAAGTCCGCAATGGATAGATAGACGCGCGGAGAGCTGTTTGGGGAAACTGGAAGCAGCCGGATGATGTGTTGGATAATGTCTCGGGGCGGCAAAATGGCTGTGGTGGACAGCAGACACCGTAGATCTGGGCGCTTGACGCTCTTTGCGTTGCCGCTGCCGCTCGTCTTCTGGCGGCTGTTGTTGCTGGAGAGCTCCAACACTCGGTAGTTAATACCAGTCGCCCGTTGTTGTGAGGCCGAATTTTATTATCCCCTGAGATTGCGCAGGAGGGTAAGCAGTGCAATGCAAGCAAATAAAGACGGGTGGCTGACGGTAACGGCGCAGTCTCCCCTGCCAGCTCAATCTTACACGGTGACAGATGAGTGTTCGGCTGACAGCAGAGAACGAGAGCGAGCACAGGAGCCGGAGCCGGCGAACAGCAGAAAAGCAGTATTATCGTGAGCTGCCACCGCCAATATGCCCAAGCTTCTCTCTGCTTAGGCTTCTGCTTCAGGCTTCTTCTCAGGCTTCTTCTGCCCAGACTCGGTATGGCCACTAATATGACGATGCTAGATACCAGATGCCAAATGCCAATGCGGGCCGGGTGGCTGGACGCTTCACGACCGCGGCCTCAGAAGCGCAGGGCAGCAGTATGCGTACGCAGGGCCAAGCGGGGAGGGATTGCCAGATCTTTTTTCCCTTTGCGCCTGGCGAATGTCGCTAAAGGGGAAACGCTCGACAGCTTGGCGCTGGGATGTTGAGCAGGCCGTGCATGGCGCCATGACGGTACGCGACGAGGACCTCTGCCTTTCCTTACAAAGTGGCGACCGCCCCGCGCCCGCCGCTGCTGTCTGCAGGTAGCTTGGAAGTACCGTGAGGCAAGAATTGTGCGCGTGGATGATGACGGCGGAACTGGACCGGCTGCATTACACTGCGTCTAAAAATAGATTGTCGAGTCGGCTGTCGGCCATTGGTCGTGCCTGTCCCGGCCAGCCCGGCTATATGGGTTTTATCATTGCCTCCTTTTTGCAGCATACGAATTCTAGGTATTGGCATATCGATTGCAGAACTTGAAGCCGCTTAGACCTTCATAATGCATTGCCAATCACGTTTCCCGATACGGGTCAAACCTTAAATTCTCAGTGCATTGGCGACATAGTGGAGAGGGCCAATCCCATTAGGAAGTAGAGACCGTTGAGTGCACGGGGCGGCGTCGCTCCTCGTCTACTACTGTAATTACAATAGACCCTCAATCATCGTGATCGTGGAGATCTTGCTCGCTCGCTTATGTCTTGCCTCCAAGAAGACATACGCGGACCTGAGGACTGCATCTAGGCCCTGATATCTCGGGCGTCGTTATATAATTTCCGAAATTCCCACATTATAGTTTGCTCTCACATTTTTTCACAGTTCTTTCATGGCACCACTGGCGCTGTTGGCCGTGTCTGTTCGGAATCCCTGCATCCTGGTCAGACGTGAAGTACGAGCAATTGAGACCAAGCCGCCCGCACTACTATAACTTCGGTGTATTGTGTGGCATCAGGTTTCCGATTGATTTTGTTATGCCGCCTACCGCATCTCAGACTGGGGGGCTCGATTGAGGGCAGAATCAAGGGGTTCATATAAGTAATGGGTCGCCAATAGTATAACTTTTTGTGAATCGTAAGCTTCATATATGTTTGCATGGAGACGCAAGCAATAAATCGAACGGTCTTTCGGGCACAATATAATTAATATCTGGACTCGTTTAACACAAGTGGGTATCATGCCATCGGTGCAAGTGGTGTATTAACTAAGCGTGCTGCATTTTGAAATGGAGAATCTCCAATAATCATGGACCACCTGCTTACACATGAGACTTGTCCAAGGGGTACTGCCAAAGGGTATACCCGAATGATGAGACATGTAGCGTACGGCACAGTATATTTTGCCTAGATTCATAGAGCTGCAGCGGCGCTGACTGCGATGTGGCCTTCATATTCTTAAGAATGCACCTCAGATAAATGGACTCAATAAAACGGATGACATTCCAATCGAGAAATATTATTCTCAAGCCATTTCTGAACAGTGTGGCGATTATTCCGAAATTCGCAATGGGACCGCACACCTGTGCGCGAGGTCTGTGTTCATTTATATTTAGTTGAATACTACTGTGAAAAGTATTGTGTAGATTCGAAGTCGTATTGAATAGCTACAGTTCTCATAACACGCAGCTATATCAACGTGCTGATAGTTGTGAGGGTGGACATAATAGAGCTCGCTCCCGATACGTAGTAGTTATGATAGGTATGAAAAGCGTGAGTTTGGATTAATAGGGATTTACGTCACGATATTTTCCTAAAGGTTTGAGATCCCTGAACAGGGGGCCTGAACTGGTAATCAGATGGAATCAATTCCCCAGACCCGACTCACAGACCAGCGAAATCCACATGCCTATTTAGTTCAACGCAAGTGTATACCGACCCCGTAAAGCAGCTCTGGAACCCTATTCGTGCGCTTCAACTGCCCTGCCGTCTCGTATCCGCTTCCAAATTTCATCCAGCCTTTTCTGTAGTCTAGAAAACGCTCGCACAAACATCCGAAACATGCTGATCGCTAACTCACCAATTCGATTGCTCTAAGGCAATTCTGTCGCGTGGTCGATCGGCGGCCGTGTTTCGGAAACCTCGAATTAGGGCGATCAATTCTCCTTTTTCATCTGTCCAATAGGCATGTTTGAATGCATACCCGTCATGACATGGTCGCAGGCCCGGCCCTGGGGCCGCGGCGGCCAAAACGTAGCAATCATATTGTGGTTGCACAAGATAGAGCAAACAATTGCTCGCTACCGGCATAATCGTCTTCTTATACTTGCGAATGACCTTTCTTCTTTTTTGGGTTCACAATAACAGAGAATAAAAACCACACGTGCACCTGGCTATATCTATCCGTAAGTGTTGTAATCTGCAACTTAACTTCCTTGAGCTGAATCCAGCTGTTAGAATTACCTCTTTAGTTATAGCTTCAGCCACACATTTGTCCAAAAGGGGGAGCTTCCCACGATACAGCCAACCATAGCGGTGTATGACAGGGGTCTGAGATGTGGAGATTCACCGCAATAGGGCCGCATGCCCATGTAAAGCTAAGCGGCTCTATCACGGGGAATTTCTGTAACACTAATAGCTAGCTTTCTATCAGAGTAGGGATCAAGTGTATAATTATAAACTTCACTTGTTGGCAATACTGAAATGAGGCTCAGTAAATAGATATACACGCCGATATACGTACGGTATGCATTGTAGGATATAAGACGGGGGCTAAATGCGGATCTCCAAAGCCTTGTGTAGACGCTCAACTAATGGCACGTTGAGGTTCCTTGTAGAACCGTTCGTGTCTACCAACGATGTAACTAGGCCCATAGACAAGCAGTACACGTTGTGCTTCCAATGCCACCACATACAATGATTCATTCGTCGACGTTCATTATTGTTAAGCGAGTAAGCAATCTGATGAATTTATTACAAAAGCTGCGGAGTATCAGCCCAGACGGGACTTCGCTAAGGAGACGATGCTCTGGTACGTAGACGTTTCATTCAAGACCAAAAGGAAGCTCGTGAAAGATACACCGAGATGCCTGGAACTGTTCAACTGAAGAGTGGGTAAGTGCTGGCTCTGTACGACTGCCTTGTCCGGCTGATGGCCGCTGTTAGTGAGGATAGTGACTGGAATTCTTCAAACCAATCACCAGCTCTGGTACTGACCGTATCCAAGGTGGAAAGACTGTACTTCGCTAATTTCCATGTTTCTGACGGAATATACTTGTAGGCCCATCTTTTGCAGCATTCTTGTAGGATCTGGGAGCCAGCATCATATATAGCGGTATGGTACTCATGTTCAGTGTCGGTATTCGGCCAATAATTGAATGCCAGCAGATAAGAGCTCACCCACGCGGCATCGATGGATCCAGGCTTCACGTAAAGAAGCCTAGCCCATAGAAGAGTGACCTGAAGGCTATGGCCGACGCCGCGCGTTGGCTCGGCACATACCGGTGGTAGAATAGAGTCCGGGCAGGCCAGGGATTTAGATTCTATGTAGGCTGCCCCCCACGACGTGCTGGACAACTGATGGCTGGCTGTTTGAGCAATGGCTCGATAAATGAATTTATGCAGGCTTGTTGTGATGTCACTGGTGGTGTGAATAGGCTAAATTAGAGTAGTGTTTTATGCCTCGATAGCCATCTCTAGCGTCTGAAATCTGCTCGCTACATAAACATGTAGAAGCATAAGGAGCATCAGGAACAACTCACATACGACAAACGAAGGGGTCGAAGAACCTAGAATTCGATAGTAGAATTCAAGCGAGAATCCCAATGCAAGATAAGGAGTCCAGGCTACGATGGATCTGATAGCTATAGGACTGCCATATCTCGCGACTGTACGTCAGAGATGTTGGCGGTGACGGTGGAGGATGACCGACGGTTGCGGGCCGATAAGTAGCGTCTAAATTGACATTCAATCCTAGATACAGAACCAAGGACGGCATTCGACTCAACGCTACGCGCCAATAGCCGCATGATGTCGAGCCAGTCAGTAGGGACAAAGCAGCCTGCCTAGGTAGACTAAGAGTAAATGCGAGGTTGCTCCTTGCTGTACAATAGGCGTAAGAGTATCAGGCATCCATTCCATCATACTGTCTCAGGGAACGACGCATTGCCCAGACACGCAACGGTACACTACCTACGCGAATTTATGGGTTAACAAAGTATATTCCACAAGCGACCAACGAAACAAAAGAGAGATAATAAAGTGGGATACTAATTATGTCGATAGCGGTAGTAGAGAAAGATGAAAGCGCGCGTTCCATGTGGTATAAGTAGTGGTGTCGGCATAAATTATCTGTCTACCTACACACCATCTCGAATCAGGACTGGGGGGACATCTCGGAGCAGAGAAGTATACCGTGCAGAATGTTGCACTTTGCTCCCTTCACTACTTCGTACACAGACACGCAAACGGGCAGACAGCAGTGTGCCTGGATCATCGGTATATCATTGAACCTAAAGGTAGGTGGTATCTGGTCTCGTCTTGTGCGTACGGCTTAGATGCACACTGACACAAGATAGAGTAGAGCAGTTACAAAACGGGTGCGACCGACGCATAGCGCATGGTGCTCGACACATGGTCTGGGTTGGCTGGCAGACAGAGGGAAAAGGGCGCGTGGAGAGGGAGATAAGGTTGAGCGGATGTTCCTCGGTGCAGAAGGGTCGAGGTGTTGATGGGCGAGGCGGGCACGGCGCTGTCTCACTCGCTGGCCAAAGGTCGGCAGCACTCCACTATTAGGCCGGCCAAGTCGCCGTAACCAGCAGGAGAGACCGCATTCCAGAGCACCCCATTACTGCCCCATCCCACCTTCGTACCGTGTTAATCAGTCACCATGGCGCCCTAGCAGCCCCAGATACGCCCAATCTAGCCATCGGCCCCACCGTGAGAGGCATGGTGCACTGTACAGTACGGCACCGACTGACCAGCAACTACTATGCGAACTACGGCCTAATTAACCTGCCTATGTGCACTGCTGCGACATTGTATGTAGTGCGACTTACTGCTCGCTTCGACAAAGCCATCGCCGCCTGTAGTATTTCTTCGTGTCAGTCATGTTTGTGCGCAAAAATATCTACACTACGTATTGGCGTGTTTCGTGTAATGCGCTGCAGTGCGAGGGGAAAGTACCTACCTAAGACGATAACCTGCGCTCGGCATGGATAGCCGTCTAGTTCGCCGTGGACGGTAGTGTCAGTACTGCATGTAGCTTACATATTGCGTACAGTATGTCCCCAAGACTGGTTCTACCGTGCCCGCTTTCCCAGGCTAAGGTACACTATACTAGGTGCATTGCTGTGCCATTCCGCATTCCCTAGTGTACCTGCCTATACCCAAGTACATTAGGGCCCATTAGGAACGCTGGTTGTTCCCGGTAGCCAATCAAGAAGCTCCGCTAGTCCCCAGTTGCCAATGAAGTAGCTCCGCAATACCCACGCCCATTATTCTCAGCGCTCCCGACAAGCTTTCGGCCTTATTACTTACCTCCCCATTTCCACTCCTCTCCCACTCCCTCTGCACTAGGTATTGCCCATCGCCCATTCCCCCCTTGGTGGGAGACGTGATACGACGACCGACACCAGTGCCCTTTGCAGCCGGACGGCCACCTTTCCCTCGGCCCAACCCGCGCATTTGCGATTCGCTGGCTTGCTGGCTGACTTCCTCTCCCTCTTTTCCTTTTTCTCCTCCTCATCGCTGGGGGCCATCTGAAGTTTGACCCCCAAATTCGGATTGAATTCCCTTCGACCCGAACCGTCGTCTGTCCACCCACACCTGTCAACACCATCCAGCGCTCTATCCTTCTTACGACCACGACCACGACCACGGCCATAGTCACGATCACGGTCACGACATCATCGGGCTCGCTGTCTCCTTGCCGCCGTCTCGGTCGCCCTACTCGCCTTGTCTCCGCTCGCGCGCGATCCTGTTCGGCTGTTTTGGTACGACTGGTTGCTGGTGACTGGTGGCTCACGGGTTGCGAATAATCGAATTGGTCGACTGTTCCGCCTTCTCGACATCGACAGACTCGGTCGGCGACACGCTTGGATCAAGAGCGAAGGGGGCAAAGGGCACAATCTGCCTGGTATTTTCGAATACCGCGTTCTCGCGTTTCATGTCGCCGCTCGCTTTTTGAATCTTAGCATCTTGTTGTTTCCTTGTCGCTCGTTTGAACCGTGCTGCCGCTCGTGCGAACCCGAACATTCGACCGCTTTCAGTCACGCGCGCCGCATGAATCCCAGGCCGGGACGCTTGATTTTCGATTATACGAAGGGTCTTCTGCTGGTCTGCGATGTATCACCATGATTGATGTGCGATTGCTGTCTGTCGGTATCACTAGCTATATCGCCGTTCCGCTGCCTGCTCCATGAAGACAAGCCAGCTTTGGAACCGCGGCCTGTCCTCCGACTGATTGAGCCGCATTTGTGCGTTCGCATCTCTCTATCATGGATCCTCCACACGTAACCGAGTTCGCTTCTCAGCGATACTTCGAAAAATTAAAACAACTTAGCGAATCGAAAGATCAGCCCCAAGATGCTGTCGCCCACCCGCATGACGGCTTCGCCGTTGCGCAATCCTCCACCTTTATCCTCCCTATCGGACAGTCCAAGTTACCAGATCAGCAGATACCACATGATTCTCAAAAACAAGAGAAGCGCCGCGTAAACTTTAGCTTTCGCGCTATTCTTCCCACACGAACATCGGCCGAACACGCCACTCGAAGCGCATCTTTTGAGTCCGCACGGAGAAAGAGGTATGAGTTCAGTCCATATGAACATTTGGGATCATCGTCGCTAAGCAGTGTGTGGACAGTCTACCGTTCGATCAGTTATTTACCAATCTGCCGAACGAGCTCAAGATTCAGATCATCGCTTCCCTGCCGCTCTCCGACATATTAAGTATGCGCTTAGCATCGAGATCTCTGTTCGCTATGATAACCCTTAACGAATCACCCATAACGCGCTACCACCTTGAACACCATGTTCCAGCATACGCGACTCGCTTATACCCCGTGCCCGAACCATCCGGGATGAAGCTGCACTATCTATGTGGTATATGGCATCGGTTACACGTCGCTAGTAAGCTGTCGTTCTTGATAAGCGAAAGAGTGACAAAAGAAATATTCCTTCGGACGACCGAAGCCCAGCGCACTGAGTTTGCTCCCCAATACGAACGAATGCGACGCCGACTCGTTCCATTGCTATTCACTATCTTTCATTTCTTTGAAACGTATCGCACACTGCATTTAGAGTATATCAGGGACCATGGCCATGGCCTAGCTGTCGAGCCATATACCCTAAATCCGATCGAGATGAAGGTTATGAGCATGTATGATGACCGAACATTACTGAGGGTTCATCAAGTGTTTCCTCTGGTTGTCTCTTCATTCTGTCGACGGTTACGACCTCCCTCGTATGTAGGCAGCTTCGAGCGTTCCTTGAGAGGTTACTTGAGGGATAAGCCTGAAGACAAAGTATATGTCACGGCACTCTGCGTCGGCGGACTTCGCCAAGTAGAACGCTTTTGGGAAGTGAAAGGATATAACACAAGAAGGGCAGCTGTTGATACATGGTACCAGTCTGTCACTCATGAGCCGGTCGAACATAATCCAAAGCAGCGCCGGGGCTTTATGCGCCTAGGCCGGAAAAAATCCAGTTTAAACGTCAGTGAAGGCGGAAGGGCTGCGCTGGATGGAAATTCTAATAACCGAGAACGACGCGGATCCGAACATACTCGACGAGGTAGCGATGCTTCCACAAATTCCTGGAGAGATTTTGTATTCGGTACGAGCTTGTCCGAAGGAATGCCCATGGGATCATTGTCACGGGACCAACTCCAAGTGCTGCTACCAGACTTACCTGATCTACACTCTATCTGGATGACCACCGCTGAAGCTCTTATCCTAACTAGAGGCATTGTCGGGCGACCCCAGGACATAAAACGTAATGGACCTGCCCTCCTGGATCTGATCCGTGAGGACGGTGCTGCTGAAGAAGACGAATGGTTGTATGGTCGAGCCGCCCCGGATTCTGTGCTCCCACCTCTGGAGGCCATCGAAGAAGATCCTATCGAATAGGTGGACGAGAAATGTCGTTCACTGTATTGCGCTTCAACTCATCTACATCCTGAAGCATTTACAGGCGTTTGGGACCGGTGTATCATTTGTCTTGCATATATGCGCGGAGAGAATTTTAATTGCCTGCTGTTTCGTCTCGGAGAGAACAATCCGAGACAGTGGTTGGGAGCAGGCTTGCTAAGAGCGGATTTGCCACGGCCGTTGCGAATGTCTAGACCGGCATGAATATCTTATTTGTCACTATTGTTACCACTAAGCCGGCGGTTGCTGCCGCCGTTGCTTTTGTTATTTTGTCATATCCGCATACCAGGCATGTCAGTCCCGAGATGGGAAGGGACATATTAGGAAGGGCATCATTGGGGAATGCAAGGCGCTGTTGGGTGGGCCAAGTGAAAGTTCCATGGATTTGGTTGAGATGTTCTGGTAGCGCTTACGCATCTCACCGGGGAATGATGTATAGATAGGTACATACATATCTATTGCCACATTTTTGAAGCCAAAGTACTTAACTATTTGATGATTCAATTACGTATACGTCTCACGTTTTCCCAAGTATTTTCCCCTTGTCCCTACTTACTTAATTCTCACAAGTCCCAACTAATATTTAAGCCCTGCTTTCTTGACGGCGCTATGTAATATTAAGGAATGGTTTGTGATTCAAATCTCACGTAGTACAGTTCCATGCTCAGTGTCACATTACGAATACGGAAATTTATCAATTTAGTCGGTTATGTAGCTGACCAACATTTAGATCGATCCAAAACTGATCCTAGTCCAAAGTCATCAACATAAGCAAGGCGCGTGCGTATCAATCAGTTTCATTGTTGCCTTCATATTTCGAACTACCTACTTCTATGTAAGATAGATAGATAGCTAGGTAGAGCGAGGATCTGAAGCCTGAAACGCGCCGCAGAACTTCAATGCCAATAAATTGAAAGTGGTATATTCTAACGCCTCATTATTTAGGAAAAGAGAAGCCTGATTTTCGCACGCTTTGTGTCGACCCAAAAGAAAAAGAAATTTCCATCCGGGCCAAGGGTGGACGGATGAGCACATGCCATAGCTGCATGCGAAGCTACAAAAAGCGGCACCAGAGATAGGTGCAACAGGGTCAACCGTCATCAACTTACGGATCCAAGAGGAAATAGAAGTAGCATAAGTTGGGAAGACAGAACCATGTAGGACATGGTAACCAAAACGTAGAAGCGCCCTATTAGAGAACAGGGCAGCCCGAAAGAATCAAGGAAAGAATTCAACGTAGAAAGACGAGTCGTTTCCCTTCACATTCCCTTCCTTTTTCATTTGCTCCTTATGCTTTACCTCATGCACTCAAGTCTATACTTGAATCGTTCCATAGATCAATCGTCGATAATTATGTGTGCTCCTCACACATGGTCCGTGTGAAAACCTGTGCATCTCGCGCATTATCTTTCCCTATATCTCCCATAACTATCGTAAGGATCCACCACAGAACGCCGTACCATGGGAGAAATGATTAAATATCAGAAAAAAATGTTCGAAGTCAAACCCATCATTTCCCGCTGTCCTAGCGCCACGCACATTTATCAACAACGGAAATTTCGTCAAACCCATGTTTTCCGTCTCATGAACCCCATCGGTTTTGTTGACTTGTGCGGCCCATACTAGTTGACCCTAGATAAGTATTATTCATGCCGGAAGATGAATATAGAGAGCCGGTATTAGAACTTGACGAGCGCTGCTGTTGCGATACCGCACCACTGTTAAGCGCGTATGAATTCCCTCCGATACCCATATTACTATGCCCGCCGCTTGAGTCCAGGCTCATATCGAACAAGCTCGGATCGGAGAAAGTCGGGAAAGAGGACGACGAGAGGCCAGAATGCGAAGTATTATGTCCTGTCGCCGTAGCCGGTGTCTGTCGCGCCCCAAAATGTGGCGAATGATTTGTGACTGCGTGGTTTGTTGTGTTACTGGAACGGTAGGTATTGTTATCCAGAGGCGATGCCGTGGGTGTCCGACGTGTTGCAAATGCAGTGTTATTGTGGATTAAAGAGGGTGATCCACGATAATTATTATCCGGCTGCATGAGTGGAGAGTTCGACTGGGTGCTGAACTGCGGAGAATTTGTGACGTGTTGGACAAGTCCAGTATTGGGCGACGCGCCTGCCATATGCTGCTGAGGGCGCTGTGTGGCTGAATAGGATGATTGTTGTTGTGTGCTATAGGAAGACCCAAGACCCTGATTCTGGGAGTAATAACTCTGGGAGCTTCTTGGTTGCTGAGAGGTGAGTGACGATGACATCTGGGGTAGTTTGGATGGTTGGGTAGGGATTGGTGATGCTGTCTGGGGTGGCGGTTGCTGTTTCTGTCTCCCTGTAGAAGTTTGTCTTGCACTGTCGGATAGGTTCTGCAGAGCAGTGAAATGTTCATAGTGCGCGTCCAGGCCACCCGTAGGGGCTGGCGCTGCTGCTGGCGCAGGCGACACAGTAGGCCCTATTGAGCTAGTTGAGTGAGGCTGCTGCTTATGTTGCGGACGAGTATTAGTGTAAGTCTGCATTTGATCGGTGTGACTTTGCATTGCGGCGTAGTGTGCTTCAAGTCCTTCGGCCGGACGATGATTCTGGGTTACAGCATCTCCAGGATTAGATTGATGGGTGGATTCAGTTACAACGGGCACAGATGGAGCGGTAGCCTTTTGACTTAGGCTGTTAGGTGTCTGCCGCCTAGCCGTGACTGTTGATGTTGACTCTTGTGATTTGCGCGCGCGTTTAGGCGGTGGAACAGCAGCATGGGTAGGGGTAGATTGGCGTATCGCCTGACTGGCCTGATGCTGAAGCTGTGCGGATGTTGTCCCCGAGATAGCATTCTGCTGTATGTGTTGGGAGCCTGAAGACGCACCTACTGGAGGGGCTGTGCTTTCGCTTTGGGTGATAGTGTTCCCCGTCGGTCTCTTACGTTTCTTCGCTGTCACAGTAGAGGCTTTGACTTGGCTCGCCGGTGATGGAAGAGTTGGGGTCTTAGACTGCGCGGGTGGACGGCCTTCGTGATCATGTGTGATAGCTCCATTCACTGCCGGTGCGGGTGCGGGTGCCGCAAATCTATCTGGAAACTCTAAGGCAGTTGTGGGCGCCTGAATCGGGGGATGGTCCGTGGTCACATTGGGATCGGCGCGCTGCTGGTTAGGTATGTTAGCGGCGGCCATGTCTCCTACGGTCTCAGTTGTTGGCTTAGGCCGGTTTTTTGTCGACTTTGCCTTTGTGGTGCTTGATTTGGTCTTGGGCTGGGAATCGAGCATGGGGATAGGTACCGGTACCGGTGTGACTTTCGGCGGAGGAACTGACTGCAAAGCAGGTTTATCCTTAGGCCGGTTCTTCGATCCTTTTGGCCGTCCACGTTTCTTAGCACTTGAGCCGGGTGCGAGGCTGGTGTCATTAATGGACCGGAAACCAGCCGCAGAGCCTGTGGCAGGCGTAGCACCGCTACCATCCGGTCCGGTTGGCGTACCTGGAGCATCTCTCAAGGATGTGACGGCCTCTACAAGGTCCCCGCTCTCGTTTATCTCTAGGACGCTATCCTCTACGTCGACCCAACTGTCGTCGTGAGGATCGTGCATGTGATCATCCGGCCCTCTGCCAGTCTTCTGTGATCCTTTCTTGAGGCCTTTATCGCTTCGAGCCTTGGTGGCTTTACTACCTTTGGGTCTTCCTCTCGGTCGCTTCTGGCGAATTGCCTGAGCCGCCGAATTGTCAACATGTCTTGGACGGGGGTTGTCCAAATCTGGAAATATCTCAGCTATCCAGCCAACAAACAGAGATCCTGAACCATTCGCCTGTTCGCTTTCGGGAAATTTGCCTTCTGCCGGAGGCGGGGCGTCAGGGACCCCACCAAAGAAAGCGAGGCCCTTGCAAATTTGATCGACTACCGTATGGTGAGGCAAAGTCCGTAGGAGAGTTAACAGACGGGCCTGTTCAGCTTTGGTCTCGGCAACTGTCAAAGGTCGTGGCGGACCAGGGTCGCCAGCGGACTCCTCCGGCTTCTTAGAAATTTTGGGGGGGTTATACTGCTTTAGACCAGGTGGCCGTGGATAATTTGCTCTGCGTTGGTGTGACACATAGACATCGGTCTGTGCCATTTTGGCTTGCAAGGCTGTACTTTCACTCGTGCGCTTGGCAGCAGCATCTCTTCCCTCGCTCGCGCGGTGGCTGGCCACATCCATATGCATGACGCCGAAATTTCCCTTCATCTGCGCGTTTACATTCTTCAGCTTGCTCGGAACAGGATTCCGGACGCGTCCATCTCGAGGGTATATCCTCATCTCTGCTCCCGGAGAGTCCTCCGGGTGAGGGCCCATGGGAATCAAAGGGCCATTGGCCACGCCATTCGCCGCAACACCGGGCGCCGAAAACGACGGAGCCACAACGGTGGGCGATTCGGACAGTGGTGGACCAGCGGCGGCCGAGGGCCTCACAGCACCCGCAGCCGGTGCATTGGCCGAATTGGCGGGTGGTTGGCCTGTCGCGCAAACATGTCAACAAGCGATAAAAATGGGGAGGACAAACACGGGGAAGACCGTGTCGCTGCTTACTAGAAGCGGTAGCCATTGGAGCAGGCAACGAAGACCATGGCACTGCTTAAATACTACGAAGAAGAGTGCGGTGGGCAAGCATGCGCGGCTCGTGATGCTGAAGTGGGCGTCTGCGTCTGCCGGGATGGCCGAGGCCCATGCTCGTAGCGGAACGCGAAAGAGAGCCGGGCTTCACTTGCGTATCATGACAAGACGACCAAGCGCGCTGGCGGGCGGGCGGCGGAGAAAACACAGAGATCCCGTAGAGAGGGCCGCGTGTGCGGACAAGGCGGTCTGAACAAAAGCCTCGGAGGGGGTTTGACTCGAGACGTCGCGATGCTGGCGAGAGGCGAGACGAACAGTCTGAGTCTGCAATGGACAGACGGCGGAGTGAGATGCAGCTGCACCGAGCTGGGCTGGCAGACACAGACCAAGATGGATTGATGTCCAGGTGGCAGTTTGGCAGCTGGACGATTTCGTAGGACTACGACGTCGACAGGCGGGCGAGGTCCAGTGCGACGCTGATACAGCAGATTAAGGGGAGAAAGACGATGTGCTGAGGAGAGAATTTGGACGGTGTTGGTGCACCGGGTCTGGTGCTCGCAGGGACTCTGGGAGTGATCGGGAGTGGTGCTACCTACCACCCACCTACCGTGTCTACCCTTTCAAGGTAGCGAACAAGTACCTACGTGGAGCGGGCAAGTACGGGCATGGCATCCTGGCCGTGGCAGTCTCTGGGGGTGGCAATGCCGGGTACAGAGTGCAGAGTGCGCGCGCAGCTGCGGCCGTTACTTCTCTCCCTGCCTAGCCGCTCAGCTTGTTTTGGTGTGTTCTTTCTTGTCCGGCCTCTCTGTGGTGAGACCTACCTTCCGCTACAGCCTACTGCTGCGGGCTAATCACTCTACCTTCCTAGCGCACATCAGCGGCTGCACAGAGTAGGGGTCCCAATTAGGATTAGTTGACATAAAAGAGGGGGAATGATGAAGAGCGAGATGCGGGTGGCTGGTAGGTAGGTCTTCACGGTCACTGCTTACGCTGTCTTGGCGCCCGGGGCGCTTTGGTTGCTGCAGGACAAAAACAACAAAGTTCTCAAGCAGGGACGCCCATCTCATTGCACGAAGCATGCAGATATCTACCGTAGCTATTATTGAGCCCGTGATCCAAACATAAAGCACAATCCATGTATGGTAACCTCAAGCGCGAATTGCCAATAAGAAAGAAAGACATCATTTCTACACAGCCGCTCATCAGATCATGTTTTCTGTTAGCTTGGATCCCGACTGGCTTTCATTACCTAGCTAGGTCCAGAAGGTGGTACAGTACAGCGGCGGCGCCAAACCACCAACGTTGGAGACCAGCAGGCGCATCGTTACCAGCATAACCCCGGGCAAGTGGGGGATCACTCGAAAACGATCTCAGGGGGCCTGTACCTAGACCTCTGCACACGCTACATGCACCTGCCTAGGAAGGTACCTCCAGGCTACCTGCAGCTATACCTTCTTCCTGGGGATTTCTAGGTTACGCAGGTCATCTTAGCTCCCAGCTCCCAGCTTCCTACCGGGACGTCATTGTAAGATCCTCCGGAGTCGTTCGTTCTCGGGACTTACAAAGTCCCTCCAGCATCAGCAAAATGGCCAAATACCTCCTGATCTCGCTCCCCTCGACCCTCGACTCTCTAAAGGCTACTATCGCGGACAATGGCACCGTCGTACCGTTCACCATTCCCAACTTCAAGATCGGGACCCTGGATGCCCTCGTCCAGCAGGCAGACGATCTAGCCAAGATTGATTCGGCCTGCCAGGCCTTAGTAGCCAAGGTCGGCGACTCCTTGCGGACACTCTATGATGGAGACGACCAGAAGGCAGCAGAGCAGAAGGTCGTCAACGACAGTATAGAGCCCGTCGCAACCGTTTAGCTGCAGACGTGTTGACTATATGGCGCAGAGCCGACCGACCAGTACCTTCGCTCCTTTTCCTGGAACACGGTCCGCTACCGAGCCGACAAACCCGTGGGCGAGCTTGTCAGTGGCTTACAGAAGGTATTATTTTGCCTCTATAAACATGTCGCCCCCTATTCTCTCGTGCGCTGTATGGCGGAGCTGTAGACCGAAGATGCTAACCGAGATGCCGAACACCGACAGGACCTAGTCACGATAGACAACGACGTCAAAAGCAAGCTCAACCAATACACCCAAGTCAAGTCAAACCTCACGGTACTCCAAAGGAGACAAACGTAGGGCAGATCCGACCCAACAGCGACCGAACCGCAAGTGATCAGCGGAGCTAACTGCTTTATCGCACCGAATTAGTGGCAACCTCTCTACCAAGTCTCTCACGCCCATCATTGACCCCGCAGCTCTTGTTCAAGATTCCGAGTATCTCGAGACACACCTCATCGCAGTGCCGTCGAACCTACGGAAGGACTTCATCAAGAGCTACGAGACGCTCACGGAACGGGTGGTGCCACGATCGGCCACGGAGCTTGCGCACGACGACGAGTTTATCTTGTACGCCGTGACGACATTCAAGAAAAACAGCACCGAGTTCCAGCAGAAATGCCGCGAGCAGAAATGGACGCCGCGCCAGTACAAGCACGTTGAGGGCGGCAAGGAGGAAGAGAAGCGCGAACTCGACCGCGTCGCTCGCGAGGAGAAGAAGATCTGGGGCGAGGCGCTGCGCATGGTCCATACCGGCTGGAGCGAGAGCGTCATGATCTGGGCCCACGTCATGGCGCTCCGCGTCTTTGTCGAGTCGGTCCTACGTTACGGTCTGCCCCTTGAGTTTGTGCCCGCCCTCGTACAGGTGAGCCTTCGTCCCTCCCGCTGGTGTTCAGAGATAACGTAGACTAATCCAACCGCCGTGACAGACGAATTCCAAACTCGCCAAAAAGGCTAAGACAGCACTGGACACGGCATACTCATACCTAGGAGGAAATGCCGTCGGCAGAGACAAGCGAGGGAAAATAACCAAGGACGACGCCGCTCTGACGTCGGAAATGGCAGCGGCGGGCGTGGGAGGTCATGGCGAAGGGAACGAGTACACGGCCTACGTCTATTACGAATTTGAGTTGCAGTAGTGCGACGACGACGATCGCGTCACATACCCAATGTCCGGGTCGGCTGGCCCAGCAGCGTTTGTACGACCGATGGATGGATGAATCGCCATCATCATATACCAAGTCATAGTGTCAGCAGTAGAAGAAGGCAGCAGCGGCGGTGCTGGTGTATCATAGAGACGGGAGACTGCATCCTCTCGGAGCTTATTAGAAAATGAAGTCTATATATTCAGGAATACATTTGTTACAGCAATCAGCTTGACAGAAATCGCTTTCTTCAATCCTTCAATTTTCCTCCCTTTTTCCTTTAATTTTACTTTTTCTCCTCCCCCAATCTTCTTATCTTACTTCGAAGCGGGAATGAGGCCCTTTTCCTCGAGCCAAGCGACAATATCAACGACGCACTCCTCGACGGAGCGCTCGGCGGTGCGGATGGTGATCTCGGGGTTCTCGGGAGCCTCGTAAGGCGAAGAAATGCCGGTGAAATCCTTGATGACGCCGGCGCGGGCCTTCTTGTACAGGCCCTTGGGGTCGCGCTGCTCGGCCACCTCGATCGGCA
This sequence comes from Nemania sp. FL0916, assembly GCA_022578715.1. NCBI lineage: Eukaryota > Fungi > Ascomycota > Sordariomycetes > Xylariales > Xylariaceae > Nemania > Nemania sp. FL0916. Next base: position 20,800 of record MU390385.1, read on the forward strand.
CCTCTACGTACACCTCGATGAACGAGATCGGCTTGTCCTCGGAGCCGGCGGTGGTGGCGGCGTGCAGAGAGCGCGCGAGGTCGCGGTCCGCTTTGAACGGCGAGATGAATGATGTTAGGGCGATTGTGGAGGAGTCGGCGAAGAGTTTGGCGACCTGGGGTTTTGGAGTGTTAGTTGGTGTCTTGTTTATTTCCCCTCTGGGCTTTTCTTCTTTTTTCTATTTCTCAGTTTGCTTTTCTTTCCTGTGTTTTTTTCGCTCTCTTTTTCTCACTTATTCTGTACCCCTAGCCAACAACATCCAACCAGAGCAGACAAGTCTCGCTAAGAACGAAGACAGAGACATACCTCGCCAATGCGCCGGATGTTCTCGGTGCGGTCCTTGTCGGAGAAGCCGAGGTCCTTGTTGAGGCCGAAGCGGACGTTGTCGCCGTCGAGGCGGTAGGCGGCGAGGCCGAGGTGCAGGAGGTGCTGCTCGAGCGCCGTGGCCACCGTCGACTTGCCCGACGCCGACAAGCCCGTGAACCACAGCGTGAAGCCCTGCTGCTTGCGCAGGTCGTTGCGCTCGGCGCGCGAGAGCGACGGGTGCCAGGTGATGTTGCTGTTGGTGGTGGCCAGGTTTCTGTTAGCCGGTGTTCTGTCTTTTTATTGGTCCTCCTTCTAGATCTTTTCTCAGCTTCCCCGGATATTCTCATTGCGACTTTTCCTCCTTTTCAAATTGTTGCTGTTCGCAGGCGCGTGCGCCATGTTCCTTTGCGCCGTGCTCTCGCATTGTTGAGGTAAGAACATGGGTGTGTTGAGATGATCGCATGAGCGGTGAGGTTTGATCAGGAAGGACTTGGTATTCCTCCGAGACAGAATCCATGCCCAATGCCCATTGCTGACTTGATATTCAGAGCTGTGAATGTCGCAGCTCGGAATCTTAGACATGGTGGCGGGGACGGTAGTTGAGCAACAGCCCACCAAAGAGCCTCCGAATGGCGGGGGAGGGGCACAAACAGAATCGAGACCAACGACGATGCGCCAGCTGAAAGGAACCCATGCAAATAGAGAAACAGAGACGAGAAATAGTACTTACGTCGCCATGTTTGACTAATATCTAAGAAAATAAGAGAAATTCAATATCGCTTTTCTAAGAAATGTAAAAGATTGAAAGCGTCTATTTGTCTAGGTAGTCAATAGATAGGAAAAAGAGTGAAACGTAACGCGGTTGATCCAATCGTGTTTAATATGCCGGGTAGGCGTGCATAAGCTAGGACTGTCGAATCCTGAGCGAAAAGAGACTGCCGGTGGGACCCCGGATTTGGTCGGCTGCACGAATCAGCTGCGATTGCCGTTCCTAATCGGTCCCTGCCTCATACAGATCTCCGTTGGTTGGTTGGTAAGTCGGTCTTAGTGGAATGGGAAAAACCGCTATTATTTTACGTATATAGGCCGTTCTTGTGCCAAATGAAATGTGTCATGAAATAGGAATTTCTTTCGTCTTACTGTAGCGAACATACGCGTACCTCCAAAATATTCTCTTACTTTCGCTCTGCCGTCCGGCCAAGGCCTACGTTAGACTAATACGGCTAGGTATTATTTGTATTCTCCAATTAGGACATCTTAGTGTAGTGTACATCTTTTAGATATGAAGGTTTGCCGTCTTGAATACGTCTCAGCTGCCTAACAGTGAGATCATGTGTCCCGTTACTCCGAGTTCCAATCCCAGTCCGTCATCTTAGTCATCTTATAGAAAACAGCTCTACGGCCGATGTCTACCCATGGGAGCTCTATAGTACATATCTACTGCATCCGGATCTGTTTGGATCTGTCTTACCAATGCAAATGATTGCGATCTAGCAATCTTCTAGTTTGTAGGGAAGATGTTTGCCATCAACTGCACATTTGTTAGCAACATCTCATACAAGCTAGGGTAGGCGAAATTGCGGTAATACGAACCTTGGCTTGTTTGGGCGACACGAACAACGCCGTAGCTTCGGCAAGCACTACAGGCGTTTCGCCTTCGGCGACAAGCGTCTCTATCCGTCCTTCGACACGCGCCTTGCGCCCCTCTACGTTGGTGGTGGTCGCACGCAGAACCACATAGCTGTCCGCCCTAGCCGGTGATCGGTAGTTGATGTTGAGGTTGGCGGTCACGCCCATCTTGTGCGGGAGCGCGGCGAAGCAGCACCGCGCAAGGCCGTCGTCGAGCATCGTCGCCAGCAGACCGCCGTGGATGATGCCCGGGTGGCCGCAGAGCTCGTTGCCGAGATAGCATATGGCCACCATCGACTGGCCGTGCTTGTCTGCGAAGACGAGAGGCGGCACGACGATGCGACCTGGACCCGACAGCAAGCCGCCGGTCAGATGGCGGGCTCGGTGCGCGGCGGGAATCTTCATGTGCGGCCGCGACTCGGAAAAGCCTTCTTTTGCCCGCATCTCCCGGGCCAGCGGGTGGTTTATTATGAAGTCATTGATGGCGTGCTCCTCGTCCGTCTGCGGCTTGTACAGAGCCAGTGTCTCCTCGTCTGTCGGCGGGTTCATGAGAGAAGCCAAGGTGGGACGTGCGGGAGAAACAGCGAGTGCAAAGCCGAGCGATACGGAGACGAGGCTGAGGCCGATCACGGTAGCGGCGCGGCGGAGGACCGAGAGCCCGGTAGTAGAGACCTTCGTAGAGCCTAGTTAAATAGCCAGTTAGCACAGTGAAGGACAAGGCAAGGCAGATGTGTTAAAGGAGTAACCTACCTGGAGTTGCAGCAGACGTGCTAGCGAAGCGGCAGGCCGCAGGCTGGAAGGACTCGTAGCGAAAGCCGCCATGCGCAGGCCGCCAAGCGACCGCCCGGCCTCGTAACAGCCGTACGGCGACGGACATGGTGTGGTCGTGGGCGTGATCGTGATCAGCAGCGAACGCACACGGGACCCGAGTCCAGTCTGCCGTCAGATGCGCGGTTAAGCCGTCTACGTACAGCACGAAGAGGTGGGGTGCAGTTCTCTAATTAGCCCCGTCACTCATCTGGCATACCGGCAGGGGAGTAGTGGAGCTGTGAAGCCAAACGGCGAGAACGCCGTTGCCGACGCGGCAACTTTTCTTGGGTTTTAATTGGGCTTCTGATTAGGAATTTAACGAGGTTAAATTCCGAGGTTCTGGATCTAGGTACCATTTTAAATCTAGATGACTAATTAGGCCTAGCGCGTCTTGTACCTACAATAGAACCATTTTTATGGTCAGGGAGGTAATACTCCGTAACCAAGAAATTTTATATCTAAACCGAAGTTCTCTCCTATGCTCTAGGGAGATCCATTTGATATTAGTGAGTTTTGAATAGCTTTCTTATATCATTATTTCTTTCTGGTTATGACTAGTCCACATATGCATGGGCATTGGACCTCAGAATCTGGCTTGTCACAACAATCTCACTCAGTTCCACATACCAAGACAACACTCAACTAATGGAGTTGCTCGAGAAAATCTGTACGTTACAGCTATGTTGTCATAGCAAAATTAAGTACTGGATATTCCAACATCAAGGCAACCCCAAATCTTATGACCCAGTATCATTATACTGTATCGTTATATTGTATGTGGCGCGTCCATCGCCAATGCGGAAACAAGCGTGCAGCGCTACTGGTGGACTTAAGACATGTTCTATTCGCCAAGTTCTCGCAACCTCTCGACTTGATCAACCCCAAGAACAACGCTGTTCTCGCCGGCAAGCTCCGTGAAAAGGTAAACTAGAAATTCCGTGCTTCTATTTATATTCAATAATTCCCTTAGACAGATTTTCATATTAACAATTACTCCTTGCTCTGGATATCTTGCTCGCATTCGAATAGCAGATACGGTAGCAGCAGCTCGATTACTTCCGCATGCGTACTAGGAGCACTTATTGTAGCTTGGTAGTTTAGCAGCTATAAGCTATCCTCGTATATACTATTCGGTACATAATAGCTTCAGTCAACTTTCCGAAATACTGATCGGATAGTTAGCCGAGTTACGTGTTTCTGTCTGCACAGATAGTTGACAAGAGATCCATTAGAACCGAGAGTGATAGGTCGAGATATTGTTGCTGTTTCATCCGCAATGTTAAATGATCCGAGTTGATACTCCAGCAAAGGAAACGAAACCAGAGAGTAGCTACAAGGCATGACAACAGTGGTGATCGAAGAATGAATCCGGAGACAATAACTTATCCAAGCCCTACGAGTAGCGCCGCTAATATCCAGAGATGAACACATCCGAAGCAGGCCTCCGACAAGTCTCAAGCTACGGGTACGACAACATCAGTTTTACGCCAAACCCTCCTAGAGTCATAGGCACATAGAATATACGCGGCCTGACTGCCGCTGAGACGAACACACGGCTCATTGCCCTTGCAGTTACCTAGTGTGGCTAGGGGAATCATTCCAAACAACATATCCAAGGCCACCTGCTAATTGGAAAGAAAGTCAAGGCCTGGAGGTACAAGTTGTGTCTCTTCATATAAATCTTGCTATTATTGCTAATATCATTGGCTCAGCATATAACTAAACTTGAAACCTATGATTCCTTGGCTGGACGTGCCTCTTGCTAATAGGGGGTTATTCCTACCTCCTAATTTATCTAAAACCAAGGAAAAAGCATAGTAATTGTTTAATTCCCTTCACCAACAAGGGATCACAGCTCGCGGCATTTCTAAAGCTAACTGCTAATTGGCCTTGTGATCATGGGTTGGGCATAAAACTCATCCCCTTGCATATACATTCTACGACCGAGGGATAATCACCCATTTTTCATCTGAAATCAATGTCCACTCAGTTCAAATGCTAGCACTCATCCTGAGATCTTGTGTTCGTCAGTCTCAAGGGCGTGTCTCTGTAACAACTTCACCTCTACTTTAGGCCCGCGAAAATGCCTATAAGAAGCAATAGTCTTGGCCAGCCATGCCTTTTCCTCTCTCCCCAGGATTTTTCAAGAATACAGAGTCTGCCTCGCTTTCAAAAACTATTGAGAATCAACCAAGTTCGCCTGTTCTTCATCATCACGCAACAGCACAGAGCTGATAAGGCCTTGCTTGGAGCTCTAGTCTGATCTACGAATCTTCCTGGCCCTACCAGCTATTATCACATCGAACGGTAAGCATTGAATCCACGACTTTCTACGTCACCAAGACTGACGGTTATCTCCACTGTCTAGAAAATGTGTGAACAATTGATTGGCGCATGTCGCCTGTGCGGCCGGCTCGTCGGGGGTGCAACCGTTCTACCATGCCACGAGCCCAGCGCTTGTGGCGGCATACGTGACAGAGTTACTTACATCGGCACTCCTTGCGAGGATTGTCGTAAGAAGGGAAAAACCTAAGATAGTGACCGTGTATTAGTCAATGAGAGTTTTGAGCGTGTGGGTGTTATGATGATCACTCAAGTCTCGTGTTGATCACCCAGTCATTCATTTGAGCGTTGAAAAGACTCTGTACTATCCCACAGATGCCTTAAGCTCTACGTAGATTGACTATCATTAACCTTCTCTCCTCAGTCGACAATTCTTAATCCAATGATCTAGTCGAGACAGTGACTTCATGCTTCGTACGGCATCAGTGCGTTGAGTATATTAATAATTAAACAGGAATGGTGGCATAGATCGAGACTAGCATTATCATATCTTCATTGAAATCGCGTCTTCCGAGTCTACGCGACCGAAAAATACTCCCGGTATATATATCTTCTCCCCCCCTCGATATTGAAGCAGGCCTGGTGAACCAAAAGCCCACTGCACATTCGTCGCGATTATGATGCTACTGTCCTCTCCAGATCGGAGACTCTCCATAGGGAAGAAGAAGCCGTGTGTAGTGGAGATGCCCTGGGAGCTTCCTTTGAAACCCATGATCTCGAGAGCCGCGGACACAATCACATCTAGTCCTAGTGATTCCGGCAACTCCATCTTGCTCGATGCAAGCCACGCCTTTATGAACTCTGCGCTTTTCACTCCTAGTGCCCCGCCCTTCAGTAAAACGACCTGATCGAGATATACAGATCCCTTGTCTTTATGACCCGGCTGACCATCGCCAAAGCAATGCCAAGTAATCACCGGGGCAAGACGACCAGCGGATGCGGGACGCCAGCGTCGTGTCGGCGACGAGTCGCGCTTCGCGGTAGAGTAAATGAATGAATAGTCGCCCTTTTCTTCGCACGCAGACATGAACGCTTCGCAAGGGTCGAGCGTCTCGACCATATTGCAACACACGGTAGACATAGCCCCCATCATAGCATAGAAATGATCTTGGGAGAAGTGTTGGCACCGACGATCCATCTGAGACATGACTTTCAGAGCGGATTTCTCCTCATAAGCCGCGATCAGATAGTCTGCGATGAGGTCCTCGAGTGTGTCTAGGCGAGGGTATAGCGCCCTTCTTGCACTCGTCGACGGTGCCTCTTTTAGATGTGATAGCGTAAAGCCCAGACAATTCAGGAAATTGTTCAGTTCGATGATGGCACTGTCAGACCCTTCGCATGTCATGGAAAGATGTTGGCTGTTCAAAACCTCCTGATATGTCCAGGCCCTCGTAACCCACTCCTCCTGTTCAAGAATATCTAAATGGGCGCGGTCCAGACGATTCGACACCTTCATTTGTTGGAGTACGGGCTGGGCGGTGCTCGACAAGACCGTGATCACTTCTTCGGCTCGAGAATAAACAAATCCCATACTCTGCAGGGTCTGGTTCCTCTCAGGGGCCTCAGCGGGCACACAGTAGGCGTCTACCCAGATGCGCTTGCAGGACGGACGGTGAGCCACAACCGCCTCCAATGCCGGTCTAGTTCGGTCGGAAACATCGATAGTAGGATGAATAGGATTGGGCTCCCTTTTCGTCCCCCATACATATGAGAGGCAAGTAAATGATATGCTCTTGATGTCGGATTTATACAAGTTATGTGTGGCAAGGCCCCAACGAGTCCCCCCGATTTCGACGGATCGTCCTTCATCGATTGGATCGCGTTCTAGTAGGTACAATAGCATTGGGATGTCATATATAACAGGGTTTTAAACACGATGAGATAAATAGATAGTTTCAAATAGAACAATGCTTGAAAGCTAACAGTTGATGCGAGAATAGGCTAGACTCGATCCGCCATCACAAACCAGGTTAGTACTACACGGAGTACGGTGGCTAGACGAGTACTATTGGGTGATTCCATTATATGACTGGATTATAGCTTGTTCGTAACTCGTGCTGTAAGCTGTTTGAAGCATACACTGCAAGCTGTTTCGAGGTCTTCGTGGCGAACTTTCCAAAGCCTTCGCTAAACTCTGTCTTGCGAGTCTGCTAATATGTGCGTTGGTGAAACGAAGGAAGTCGACGGTTTACCAAGGAACCTTTCTCATGACCCCCTCTTCGAATTCCCACTGCATATAGTCATCGTACTCTCCCTTGTCGTCTCCAATCAGACGCACAATCGACTCGGCGCCCTGCTGCGGCGACTTTCCCATCGGGAAGAAGTTGTTGAAAGCCGTCTTCATCGGCCCGGGGTTCGAGATGAAGTAGCGAATGCGCGGATTCGTCGCCGTCTTTTCCGCGTCGGCTGGCGCGGCGGCGGCGCGATCGTTCTCCATCGCCTGTAGCTGCGCCGTCAGACCATTCATGCCAACTTTTGAAGCGCCGTAGGCCGGTAAGCGTGCCATCCTACGGCCGGGCGTGAGCACATTAGTGATGCTGCCCAGGCCGGAGGTCACATTGATGACTTTGGGCCTAGTGGCTTTGCGCAGAAGTGGCGCGAGGGCGGTCGTGAGGACTGCTATAGACGTGATGTGTACGTCTAGGACCTCCGCAAAGACGGAGCGGACGACGTCCGGGGCAGCGTCTTCGCGCAAGAGCGCGCCGCGGAGTATCCCGGCGTTATTGACCAGGACTGCGAAATATTACAATGGTTAGCCCTACGTATAGTGAAATGATGTTTGAAAGTTATTAGGATTTGCTAAGAATTGACATGTGAGAGTGTGCATTGGAATAGGAGTATGCTTACCATCAAGTCGACCGTACGTTTTCTCTACGTGCTGAACAACAGCCGCAATTTGTTCGTCGTTGGTGACTTCAAGTTGTACAATATCGACTTTGGCCTTAACACCCTGCTCTCGGAGCTTCGCAGCGGCCTCTTGGCCTTTCTCTAAATCACGGCTGCACAAAATGTAGGCGTTGTCTGGGTATTTGATGCCGGCGACTTCGATTACGCCGAGGCCGAGGCCTTGGTTGGCGCCTGTCACAAGAACAACTTTATGAGCTGCTGGAAACGCCATGGTTATGCGAATATATGTTCGATTAGAGCCGGGAAACTAAAGGGGATTGTGGGCAGGGGAGCGTATCTTTCATAATACTCTTTCTAGTTTCTCTTGTAAGTTCTCAAAGACCTACCTAATTGTATTTCTATTTCGCGAGATTCAGTCTGGGCTTATATATACTCTAGACGACCCTGGGTGGGGTCCGAATCACCCGACATTTACACATGAAAATGTGACGACATGCAGAGACAAAGTACGGGGAAGGATCACTTAGATCCGCGTGGTTAGAATAATTACAGCACTATTGTCCGATGCGAGTTTGTTTGTTTCCGTCGCAAGGTACGCTAGTAATGGATCCAGCCGTAAAGAAGTTGTTCCTACAACATATTGGGCTTGGTGTTGTCGAAATGGACGGGAAGTGAGCTGTAAAGCATAGGTGCGTACCCGCGGACATCTCGAATACCCTATGTCCGAGGACATCGACGAATATTTCCATTCGTTGGCGTAGTGATCGACAGGGCGGCCGTCCAAGTGGGATGAGCGGTTGGGCCCGAGATCGTCCCAAATCGAAGGAGCGGCGGCAAGGCCCTCAAGTATTCAACGGAGCATGGCAGCATGCCAAGAAATCGTATCGTTGAGTCTCGTGATGTGTGCTTCATGGCAAGACTTAAGGATCAAGCTCAAAAGGTGCTTGAACTGTGTATTAATATAGGCTCGATATCCAATTATTCCCAGAGCTTAGAAGCGCAGTTGAACTAGGTATGAGTAGACGCAGGCTTCTGTCGTCAACCGTTTACCTAAGGTAAGTTTATTGGTGCGGTTTGGCGGAAGCTCCGCGACGGAGATTTTCGGGGGAGGATGTGGGAGAGAACCAGCAAAACCTACTCTAGGAACAAGAAGTAGGACAAAATAAGTATTTATACACATGCGACCGGATTGACCTCCTGAATTATTATTAATCAATGGGCTAGGTATATACACCCATGCCTCAACACTTCGCAATATGGTCAAGCTAGTTCACGGTCGTGAATTCAATTTGTCTTGTTACGTAATTAGATACTGCGGAAGCGCATTTGGCTTAATATGTACTTAATTGACTTGTTAATTCTCCGTCTAGATTAAATGTCTAAACTAAGCCTTCAGTAGTGGTTTAGAGACGTCAAATCAACATCTACGGCGTACAGATGGGCCGGTTTCCCATGCCCGGTTTTAACAGGCTTTATACTTACCTATCCCTCGGCTAGCTTAACTTTGATTCCCAGCCAGTCATCTATCCCATGATATTTGTTCGCGTCACTCCCGGCCGACTTTACGGTCCCGATCTGCAGGACCTTCCATGAAAACATGGCTGGTAGGCTCCGTGACGTCGGCGCACTTGGTACAGCATCGGTAATCGATTTCGATAATTCAAGAAAACCATAATTACCTAACTTCCTAACTTAGAGCTAAAGCTAAATACCTGACATTGGATAAATAAGCTATTGCTCCTTCCAGGGTCGCACGAAGTACGTAGATCTATTCAGATGACAGTGTAGTACGACCGTAGTACAGTAGCCCCTCACTCATTTCCTGACAAACACAAGTATTGCGTCACCTCCTGGATATCGAACACCTATAAATATTCCAGCTTGTTTTGCATCACAACTCCTATCTTATATACACACAAGATTACCTAGATCGAACTCGACCATCTTTTGACTGCCTATTAGTATACGTCTCATTACAATCGACGCACCTGAGAATCTCCAATTTCACTACTATATATCATCATGGTGGGCTAATACCATACCAATTACACGCGCGTACATAACCAGCACCAGTAGTGATGGCTAACCAATCACCCCCAGGCCACCGCCGAGACCGTAGACCTAGGCCCACCACACGCGCCGAAGGAGGAATCGCTGCGCGCCTTCGCCGAGGTAGAAAGCGACCTGAAGCGCGAGCTCCTGCGCCTGCGACACACATACCAAAGCAAGTTCTTCCATCAGATATCTAAATACCGAGTAGAACATCTATTCAGTCCTACCACTAGACCAGATACCGCACACTTACTTATACACTTTGCATTGCATTGCATTACATGGTATCGTATCGTATTATATCAAAGACTAACCACAAACCATTCCCAACAACAGAGCACGAACCAGAATACTTCGCCTTAGCCGCAGAACTCTCCGACCCCGAGCTAGCGGGGTTCAACCTCAGTAACAGTAACGGAGGAGGAGAAGACCTCGAGGCCGTGCGCGTGGCCGCGTCGGCGTACGGCATCCACCTGTTCGGCAAGGTGCGCATCCCCGCGCTCTCGGACAAGTACCTGCACGTGCGCGTCTTCGTCTCCGACGAGCCCGCCAAGCTGCATTGCATCCATACCGAGGAGCGCGACGAGCCTGGTGGGGGAAAGACTTTCCGTGCTATATTTGGCAAAGATGATGCGCTTGAGTGGTTTGATACGTGAAGTGAGCGTGTATGGTCTGTGAGGTGATAGATGCGGTGGGCGAGTGTAAGAGTGGAATTAGTTGTTAGTGATGACCTATCAGTCGGGAGAATGAGACTGGCCGGCTAGTCTTGTGCGGTTTCATATACAATTCCGTAGGGGACATAGAGAATAGCTTAGCATTGAATCGAGTATCTTGTGCAAGTGTATGTACAGTATTTCTCGTGCAATACTATGTACAACGACTGCCCATCTCTGCATCTTACATATCGTCCGTCTCCTGGGCAAGCATTTCGGCATAATCTTCGGCAGAAGCAAACAGTGGTAGCGCTTTCAGAGCCTTCCTCTTCTTCTTGCGTTCCGATTCTGGTTTCTCATCCTTCTTTTCGTTACCGGCAGCGGCGGCGGCAGCATCCTCATCAGCGTCTCCTTCCTCTTCTTCTAACTCCTCGTCGCTGAGTTCCACATCTGAATCGTCTAGATTGAAAGCGTCTTCGTCATCATCTTCCTCCATTGCCTTTCTAAATTCTTTCTCTGAATCGTCGAGACTCATCATGTCATCAAAATCGGCTCCCTCATCTGAGTCATCCTGAATTTCAGGGCGCGAGTTGACCAAGGCATCCCAGATCTCTGCTTCGTTGGTTTCTTCGTCCGCCTCCTCGCCTGCGGCGGCGTCCTTCTTGGCTTTCCGTTGTTGTTCACGTTCAGCCTGGCCCGGTTTGCCCATTTGCGCAAAGTACTCATGGAAGAACGCGTCCTCTACTGCTACCTCTTCGCTCTTCTTGTTCCAGAAAGACGCCGAATTCACCGTATCTGCATCCTTCTTGGAAGGCCTGCTTGACAAGAGGATCTGGCTTTGACCGCTCGCTACTATCGGTTGCATGATAGATGCTCCCTTCCCCTTGGCTTCGTCAGTAGCCTTGGCGTTCTTGTAAACGAACTTATCTAAGAACGCGATCAAAGTGTGATTCGCTAGTTCTGGCTTCTGATTCGCTTTCTCCCCATCGAGAAGATTCTTAGCATAGACATCGACGGACGGATGGTAGTGTCGTAGAAATGGTAATAATTCCCAGAGACAGCTGAGATGTGCATTACTGTACTCAGGATCTCGTTTCCGACCGTCATAGGCATTGATGACCTTCGGTGCGTGAAGACCGTTCACAACGCCGTTAGCGGCGTCTTCGGTCGCGGGTGTCGTCACCTCTTCAACGTCATTATCCTCTGGCACGCTGAGCAGTGTGTTCAGATCGGGGAAAGTCGCAGATAGTTCGATCGCTAGGTACATGATACCACAAACGAAGGAAGGCTGGTGTAGGTTCAGAATTTGCAACATCCGCTTGACGAAAGCTTTAACGCGACGAACATCGACGTCCGACTTTAGACTTCTGTACAAGAGGTTGAGGTACAATGCTTGCTTAGACGAGGTGATAAGGCGTGGATCTAGCAGGGACTCGTATAAAGTTCGATAATACCTTTCCGTAGCAAGTTGTCTATTCGCTGACAGCTGCTGGATCAACATGAGAGCTTGTATGCTGGTGTTGAAATTCGAAGAGTGGGTGATGCGAAATAGAGTGTCAAGATGTGATTCAAGCCTAAGGGAGGTTAGCAAGTCGCACGCCACAGCGCTTTCGCCATCATTGTGATACATACGTGGACTGATCTGCCTGGGAAAACGGAACAGCTCGGTTCACTCCAGTTAGGATCGCCGACACCAGTTTTTCTGCCGCTTCAGTCTCGCCGGGACCACCGTTGGTCTTCTCGTCAGTATCTTTCGATGGCTTGGCTCTTCTCCTCTGCTTGCTCTTCTTCTCCTGTTTAGGGCCGTCGAGTGCGTTGTCAAGATGGCCGAGCTCTCCACTTTTCAGCAGAGACAAGAACATGCCGAAATAGATCCGTAGCAAAGAATCCGCGAGTTCAGGTTCTTTAGTACTCAGTATCGTCTGGTTCAAGGTGTTAACAGCATAGTATTTGGCGCGGTTGTTCTGTCCAGGACGGAAGATAACGTCTTGTTCGATAGACCGTACAACAACCTGTTTCATACGGGGATGCGTAGTGAGCAGCTGAAGCAAGAGATAGGATGCTCTTGACGCGATCTTCCGGTCTCGGTCACCAAGTTTGTTCACTAGCAAACGCAGGAGATTCGATTCCTGTTCAGGCTTATCACGAAGCAAGGCGAAAACCTGGTCCACTGCTTTCGTTCTGGCGTATTCGACTTCATCGTCACACCATACCTCAAGACTCTGTATCATCTTGAAGTACGCATCCTTCAACCAGTCCTCGAAATACCATGACAAAAGGTGTGCCTTCGTAATTTTCCCAGGAAGCGCCTGCTGGACGGACCAAGACTTGACATTATGTTTCTGCAGGGTTCCAATGAGGCCGAGCTGAGACGCGAAGGTGCGCAGCCGTCTATCAGACGGCAGCACCATGCCTGGGCCTAGGAGATCCGCCAAGGCAGCAAGAGCCGCTAGGGCTGGGCCTCGGCTTCGCTTTGCTCCCAAGGCCATCAAGTTTTCAAAAGCTTTGATGTTATGTACTGGTGACTCCTGGATGGCGAGAGTCAAGGCAGAAACTTTGTCCGACATGGTACCGGAAGACATAATAGTGGACATGAATTTGCGAGAGGACGAAGCGGCAAAGGTGGTGCCGTATGCCGCAGCATCTTCGTCCAAAATTGACTTTGCATGATCCTTCAGGGCTTTGAGTACCGCCGTGAAGGGTGCTACGTCGTCTGAGGTCGGGCTGGGAAGAGTCTTGAGCTCGATAGCGTACCAATCAGGACGGGACTCGAAGATCTAGGCTCGAGTTAGTTCCACAGTAGAGCAGAAGCTAGATAGATGTCAGAGAGGCTTACTGACCGTTTTCCTCTTGGGATCTACAATAGTTGGGGCTTCCTCGGTTTCATCCTCAGCATCTTGTTCCGCATCTTCGGCATCGTCACCAGATACTTCGTCGTCGTTCTCGTTATCTTCGGCCCCAGACTCTTCTCCAGCAGAGTCCTGTTGTACCTGATCGAAGCCAAGGCCGGCGGCAAAGCTTGCCAGCTCAGCACGCAGTAGCTTGTCTGCATCTCTGGTTCCTGTCTGGTTGTTGATATCCTCGTCGTCCGAGTCAATATTTCCGATCAGCTTGAAGTCCTCTTCGTCGCCGCCGAGAGCCTTGATCTCATCCAACAAGGAGCTTAAATTGCCGGGTTTCGCGCCATTCCGCGTCTGGTCTTGAGGTTTGGAGTGGCGGTCCCTTGGCTGCGCATTCGGCGGTTTGCCGTTCGGTTTGTTCGGCGTCGTTCTCACGGCGGGACGTCGATCGCTTGCATGCGGACTTGGTTTTGTCTGTGAGATTGGCTTTGACTTTGGCTTTCCATTCGGCGTGCCATTTCGAGACTGGCTAGAATTATCTTGTTGATTCCTTTTTTTTGCAGGGGGTTGTGTATTGTCTGTCGACTGGTCCAATTTCCTCTTGCCTTTGCCGGTGCCGGTGCCGTTGCTGTTCTTCGACTCGGATTTTTTGACTGCAGCTAACTTGCTGTCGAGCTTAGCTGTCAATTTAGACAAGGCTGCTGCGTCGAAGCTCGCCATATTTATGGCTATGCGAACGGGTCGGATATGCGTAATGGCAATTGCAGAGAGCCCAACTGTAAGTGAAAATTAATGGTGGTTTGGTTCCAGCGTATGAAAAATTATAGCACCCCAGAAAAAAAGTTGAGCGGGGCAAGGCTGCATGGTTAGGGGGTCGGATCGCCAATCAGGCATGGTTATGCCCTGTTAATGGACCATTAGACCTAACTACGCTGCAAGGCTATCAGTAAAGAAGCACTGCAATGTTAATCTATCATACCCTCTTAATTATTCCATACTTTCGACAAAGTCGTAGCTTGATTCAAATTGTCTCATTTCAAACGCTATAATTTTCAGATTGAATAAAAATATCGGTTTCTGGATTAGCAAATTTACGACCAATAATGCGATAGCTACGATGACGTTCTCGCTACGAAATGCGCAGCAATGTCGCATATCTTTGTATCGACAAATCAGAGTACCACGACGCCGGTATTCGAACAATGTATCATCAGTAGGAATTAACGAAGTGCGCCACATGTGCTCTTTTATGGACACACTCATTCTTACCGGTCTAGCAGTCGCACATCACGGGTCGCTTTTCTCGCCTCTCCCGTTTCTGGCTAGCTACTGGCGGTATCGCTAAAGCCAAGCATGAAGGTATTGGCGCCTTGTGTGCCGGCGCTTTCGTACTTTCGTATGCTGAGATTCTGTATCAGATGGCTACGCCAAACTCATAAGGGGAGGTTATTTGCGACAGGTTGGTTCTTATCTAGCCTTGCCAGGCCAATGCCAAATTGCTGAGTTTCAACGGAGTCACACGCAGGAATCTTTCATATGTTACCATTAGGTGAAAGGGTACAGAATAAGCTCGAAAAATTAATTGACAAGCATATGTCTAGTCTAGGTACGCCCTCCTTGAACTAACTGACTATGGGCTATGATCCTTACGTGGGAGCTTCTCTAGGTGCCTCTAAGGTATCACTTTCGTCTCTCTCATCACAGGCGCTATGGAAACAAACCAATCGGTTAGAAGGCTACGGCCAAGAGGTATGTGCATTGGAAATAGAGATCTGGCACAGTTTTCGTGAAGATTAACTAGTTGCAGCTGTTCCGTCTCACTGACCGAAAGGATGTCCCGTATATCCTGGCGCCGACTCATGAAGAAGAGATTACGACATTGGTAGCAAAAAAGATCCAGTCTTACAAACAATTACCTCTTCGGCTTTATCAGATCAGTAAGTACCAGTAAGATGTCAGGCCCTGAAGCGGAACACAATTGACTCTCCAGGCCGAAAATACCGCGATGAGATCCGCCCACGCCACGGTCTTTTACGGTCAAAAGAGTTTGTTATGAAGGATCTCTATACGTTCGATCACTCGCTTCGTTTAGCTCTAAAAACATATGAGGAAGCGCGCGTTTCATATAACCAACTATTCAACGAGTTGAAACTGCCGTATCTCGTGGCAGAGGCCAGCTCTGGCGACATTGGCGGCGACCTCAGTCACGAGTATCACTTGCCCTCACCAATTGGGGAAGACATTGTGATAACCTGCACGGAATGTGACTATGTCGCAAATGAGGAGCTGGCTATTGCGCGGCACCATCCCCCTCCAGATGGATTCTCCACCGAAGGCACAAACACCCTTAGCAGTGGAACTGCTCAGGTATGGCGAGGCATTTCCAAAGACAGGAACATGCTCGTAAATGTCTGGTATCCGGCTCCATATACGAACACTGATATCAACGCCCATGTCCTTAAATCAATCATCCCAGACCTGGATTCAAGTATCAAAGATGTCCTACCACTGTGGGAGTCGACGATTGAGTCATCCGCGGCCACGAGCCAGCGGCCACAGTTGTTGAACATAGTCGACTACAGACTGGGCCAACGATTTGTGGACAGTCTGAATGATACGCCTAACCAATTCCCGATACTGCCTCGCCCATCTTCGATTGAGCTGTCTCAGCTGGACCAGCATTATATAGCATCAAAGAACGGTGAGCCTTTCAACACGATTCGTATTCACGATGGCGATCATTGCTCGAGGTGCACATCCGGGAAGCTCAAAGTCCACAAAACCATAGAGCTTGGGCACACCTTCCACCTAGGCACAAAGTATTCGGATGCTCTTCATGCACATGTCCAAATACCCTCTTCGCTAATCGAAGAGGGCCACGTCGTCTCAGCAGAGCCGAACAGGGAGGTTGGCGTGTCAATGCAGATGGGTTGCCATGGGATAGGTGTTTCAAGAATTATTGGGGCCGTTGCCGAACATCTGGCTGATGAATCCGGCCTCAATTGGCCACGTGCCATCGCCCCTTTTGAGGTGGTGGTTATCTCGGACAAACACATGGAGGATGCTACAGCCATTTCCGAGTCTCTAACAAGATCTTCGGATGCCTTCCCTCCTCTTGACTTGATTCTAGACGACCGTGACGAGTCATTCGGTTGGAAGTTGAAGGACGCCGATCTAGTGGGTTACCCAGTCCTCCTTATTCTCGGACGCCAATGGAAATCGGATCGCCTATGTGAAGTCCAGTGCAGATGGCTTAAATCTGTGGAAGCCGTCCCAGTAGACAAATTACGAGAACACATCAGCAACCTCCTTGCCCGGCTGTAAATTCAACACTCCTCTTCAGCGAGCATTCCATCCTGATGTGGTCTATCTCTATTTGTATATAACAACAAATCTTGTACGCACTGCGCCATTAAAACACACTGTATTAACCACACCCATCTACTTTGTTATTACATCAGTGAACTCTCTAATCATACATATTCTCCTATCATCACACATGGCGTCGCCGTGCCCATTGCGTAAGATATTCCCGCCCCTGAATCCTATACGTATCCTGCTCAACATACGACCCGCCCTGCGCCTCCGTCTGCAGCACCATATTGAACCCGTTCGCATTCTCATCGTACCGCGGCCACCGCGGCAAGTCCCCCCCATTCGGGTTCCCGGTATTCGCAAAGCGGACCCACTGCTCGCTCATCTGCCTGCTGAGCGCGCGGTAATCCGCCGACGGCCCCACGGTCGTCGGGTTCGCGAAGACGAACGCGACCTCGCTGAAGTGCGCAACGCCTTTATACGCGGGGGCCAGCGCCACTGTCGTCCCGTTTGTTCCGCCCCCGCTCCCGCTATCAATAGTCGTCCCGGTGTTGTTGAAAACCATGTTCGAATACGCGGCAATCGGCCGCGTGTTGAAGCGGTAGATATACGTCGGCGCGCCCTTGGCGTAGTGTCTGGCGTCATCGAGCCGCGGCGCGTGGTAGTAGACGTCGCCGATGATGGCCGCGATGCGCTTGTACTGGTATCCCTCGGCCGCGAAGCGCTCGCTGCCCGTGTTCACCGGGACCCCTTGCGCCGGATCGTCTGGGTACAGCTGCATGATGCGCGTGATCGTCGAGTCCGGGAATCCGAACCCGGTGTCCCGCTTCAGGAAGTTGAAGAGTTCTGTGTCTGTGTCGATTTTTCCTGCGCCTACGGGCGCATTGTCTGTCCCCTCATCCGAGTTCGTCCCGTAGAGGTGTGGGATCTGCGCGAATCGCCCGCTGTAGAGGAGTTCTGTTGGATAGTTCGGGATGATGTCGCCATCTTTTATGAGTTAGGATGAATGAAGATGTGCTACTAGCGCAATCCTTTCTTTTACTCCAGCCTCTTTCTATTTCCTTATTTTATTCGACTAGAAATGCGAAGAAGAAACTACGAAGTCGAACCATTCTCACCACGAATTATGGAAAAATTGCCACTCACCTACGGTAGGATAGAACCCCGGCTTAGTGATGACCGAGGAATTCAAGAACGGATAAATAACGTTGTAAGGCACCGTTCGGAGACACTCTAAGGTGTCTGGAGCCTCTGTACACTTCACTTGGCCCACAAGCTTGTCATAGATGGGCTGATACCAGTCGGAACCGTTATACCACGCCGTCGCGGCACTGCCACTCTCCTGGATGGAACGATGGAACAGTCCATCTGTTCGTCCGCCATATGACATCAGGAGTTGAGCCTATACAAATGAGTCTGATCAGTATACGATGTGATATCTGCGATATCTCCTATTCAATTCGGAATACGCACCACTGCAAACGAGCCGGCCGACTCGCCCCATATCGTGACCGAAGACGGGTCTCCGCCAAACGCTACGATGTTCTCTTGAACCCAAGCGAGGGCTTTGCGCATATCTCGAAGGGCGAGGTTCGTGTTTCCAGACCCCTATCATCACATTGATTAGTCCACACATACATAATAGTACTACCAGACAAGGTCTCGAGATCATCCAAATCAGCCCCATAAATTACCTACCTGAATCTCGCGCGAATACAACAGTCCCCAGCCACCTTTCCGATAATTAATACTCGCCGCCAGGACCGGAAGCCCAACCTCCACAGACCGCTGGACCAAATAAGTCAAATTGTAATTCGGCAATCCGCTCGTGCCGATCTGGTAGCTGCCGCCGTGGATATACAGCATGACAGGTAACTTCTTCTGTGTCTGGGTCTGGTCCGTCAAGTTCGGCCGTACGATATTGATGCTCAGACAGTCCTCGCTCATGCCATAGTGGCCGTCGACTACGACTTGATTGTCCGGACACGCGGGGCCGTAGGTCTTGGCCGCCCTGACGCCAGTCCACGTCGTGTTTAGCGATTGCGGGACGCGGAACCGGTTCGCGCCACCCGTGGTCTGCGCATATGGGATCCCGAGGAAGATGTCTTGCTGGAACGCGGGTAGATGCAGGCCTTCGTAGCTCCCGTTTAGCACGCGGACTACGGGGTCTGTTGCTGCCGCTGCTATGGCGGCTAGGAGCGCTGCTGCGAGGAAACGTCGAGCCATGTCGTGGGGTTCTTCGCTTTTTGCCGTAGGATATATATCTACTTATGTCGCGAATCTATCATGTCCCCTTCGCTCTCACGAAGATATGAGACAAGACGAGACAAGACAGGCGAAGATATCGCTACCTATTTGTATAACCTAGTTCCGGTGATACCACGAAGGCCAAGGTAATGCGGGGGGGGGACGCAGTCAGCGCAGCCAACCTAAGCCATCTTGGATATAACCTATCCATATCTACCTACCTTACGTGACAAGCATGTCTCTCCACCGAGGTGAACTACATGCATACGATACATACATACAGGAATGTGGCGGTCTCGGTGGAGCCCATGGGATTGCAGATCTCGCTCGCGGAGCGGGTTCCGGTCGAAGTTCTCAGTTGGGAACGTGTGGTGTGGGGTGTGAGATGTTGGAGAGCTGACGATGCTTATTGTGAGACAATTCGATATTGAGAACAAGGCTCTTTATCCCGTCACAGACAAATAGATATGGGATTGCTGAGAAAGTTTGTGGCGTTGTGATACATAAATTATTACCTGTCATATCTCCTTCGCCAGTGTCGTGGACGTGACTGTGATAAGATGGTGATAATGAAATGAAAAAAAAAAAAAACTCCTTTTCCAACGCAAGACCTTTCGCGGTTTTCAAAATACCAACCAACAACAAAGAAAACAAAAATAAAAAAAGATAGCTTCTGCTGGCCCTATATGCGCTGTCGTTCCGAGTAGAACGGGCAACATACCGCTGTGCGTGGTAGACCACACACGCGGGTCGGGCGTGTCGAAGGGGGTTTTTTGGCGATCACTGTCGTGATCGAACCCCCGTAGTAGCGTCGGGTGCGGGTGCGAACATTGCGTAAGGCACCGCACGAGGGCAGAAGGTTATACCGTTCCGCCATCGCTACTTCAGCGCAGTGCTATCGTTACGGGCCTATAGGTGTAATTTCATATTTAAGGGTATGGTCTGGACAGATAAGGTATCTACTAGATTAGGTGATGGGGAGGAAAAGGAAGGTTAAGTTTTGACGTGGTGGGTGA
The DNA here is from genome assembly GCA_022578715.1 of Nemania sp. FL0916. Taxonomy (NCBI): domain Eukaryota; kingdom Fungi; phylum Ascomycota; class Sordariomycetes; order Xylariales; family Xylariaceae; genus Nemania; species Nemania sp. FL0916. Next base: position 40,897 of record MU390385.1, read on the forward strand.
ACTTTGATTTCTTGTTGGGTGATAGTGGGTAGATGGTTAAGTGTGAGGTGATGTGAATGAGACTGAGATATGTGATAGATGCGAGGGGATGAAGAATCCTATTACTACCACGATCCATCATTCTATATGGTCCCAGCACAGCATACCGTAGAGCTCATCACACGAAAAGAAAGCAGTTGTGTTGTTGAAGTGTGAACCAAGCACTACTCAGCCATCCAGTAGAGAGCATAAGCAATCTATCAACCCATAGAAGCCCGTCTCTCACCACCAACGTCACATTATCAACGTACAACGACCCTTGATGTGCAAAAAAAGGTCTCTGCTCGCATCCCAGGCGACAGACAAACCTTCCAGCAAACCGACCAGACTGCCAACTCAGTTCAAGCCCAGTTTCACATCTCGCGTGAGTTGTAATGTACAGCGTACCATGGACAAGATAGAAATAGAAATATCGATTTGGGCCGGAACACCTAACCGTAGCACATTTACCACCAAACACCACTAATGCAACAATGTCCGTGACCTGCTTCCCCGAAGCCTAGCCTTATTATATACACACACTTTTGAGCATAGCCATTACGCGCACCTAACTTACTGAAGACACCGACTAACTGGCCGATCAACAGACAGCAAGTGTCTTAAGATGCCTTGTCTTTGACAGTTCCTGTGAACCGCTCTTTCATGGAGAGCTTCTTGCCGCCCATGTCCTTGAACTTGTCGATGAGCGTCTTTCTCCCATCGAGCTCTGCGATGTCGTCGCCGCCACCTATGCTCTTGCCGTTTATCAGGATGTTGGGAACGGTCTTCCGGCCCGTCTTCTTGGCAAGCAGGTCCTGAAGTTCGGAGCCGAGTGGGTGCTCGTTGAGCTCCACGACGTAGGGCGTCGGCTCTATTATGTATTTCTCGAGCAGGATGCCCTTCGCTTTCTTCGAATATGGGCAGTAGGTTTTCGAGAAGATGACGACTGCGTAAAGTGTTAGGTACAGAGCTAAAGAAGAAGGTTGCTGGTGCCGGGACATACCTGGTGACTGCCCCAGAATCTGATGTAGAGTAGTTTCCGCCTCGGTCGTTTCATCGGCTTGTTCATCGTTCTCATCCTCATCCTCGCTCTCGGCGCCATGTTTCTGAATCCTATATTTACTACCCTTCTTCTGGCCGCCAGCGGAGCTTCCCACACCGACGACATCGCTCGGGGGATCTGGCTTGAGCGGGGATTTCGCGTTCGCCTGTTCCTTGGCTTGTTGTTCGGCAGCCCGTAATCGATCGGCCATCTCTTGGGCTAGTATCTCGTCGTCTTCATCCACGCTACCGTCTCCATCGTGGTCTTTTAGATTCTCGTCTGTAGAGAGCGACTTGCCGCTCATGACCACCTGCCCGCCACCGCCATGCCGTTGGTCTAGTCCGCTCACTGTCTTTCCAAAGAAACTGTTGATCGTTCGGCCGTCGTGGGGCGCGGAATGCCGCTTCTGGGATGTGAAGAATAGTACTGTGATAATGATGGCCAGAGTCGTGACCATGAAAAGGCGAAGCCGTCTTGGAGAAGGCATTGTATGTGAGAGTCTGGGTCGATGACCCTCTAGTCGCGGCTTCGGCTTCTCTCTTCTTTGTTCGAACGGAGGAATGTGCTTCGTGTGGTCTGTCTATCGAGAAGGAGGCGCCAACTTGTCTCGGATAGCGAGTCGAGGCAGGGTGCTGGCGGGAGATGGCAGCGCGGCAGCACGCGCCGCGAGACCGTCGCTGTGCGTCGCCGTACGTCGCTTTAGGTAGTCGTTTTTTAACGCGCTTGTCGTTCAGGAGGTGTCGGGCGCTCAATTTGTTCGATTAGGTTTGACACTTCAAAGATCAATCTTCAATGTCTGCTCGGACGGATCCTGTCTCGTGAGTGATGTGATGCGATGCGATGCAGTGCAGTAGTCTGCGATCAAAGGGCTCCTGTCTCGGTTGAGCGCAACTGAAAGAAAAAGGACATTGGCTATCAATTCGAATCTGAAAAGTAATTATACTCGTCGCAGGCGTCAAAAAGAATTCGGAGATAGGAGGGGGAAACGACGCTGGGGATGAAAGTTTGGCCTTAACGCAACAACGGCGCATTCATCGTTCCTTTACACGAGGGACCTACTCTGTAGGTTACTGGATTAGGTGGTGTTAGCTACGCGAAGCAGTTTTCTGGCCCCATTTTCAGTGGAGCAGTGGAGGCGAGACAGGGCTGGAACGACGGATCTGCTTGTCCATAGCTCTGATAGGCTTAGCTCACGCTGACACTTTTCCATCTGGGCCTAGTGTACTTCGTAGACATGTGGGCATGTGCATGCATTATCACCATGCCTATCTAAGCTAGACGAAATGCTCTAGCTCTCAGCTGCGAGACCAGCCCCCTATTCCACTCTCAAAGCCATGCTTCTACCTCAACTCAATCTTGCCTGTGTATCAGTTCCCTAGAGTATAACACAGAGAGGGCGTGCGATGTCGAGGGCCTGTCGTGCCTGCCGTTCCAGTTGCTCTTTGAGATTGTGAATTTCATCGTCCTTCAGTTCCAGAAGTGCTTGTTTCAGTTTCTGTCGTTCCTCTTCCATCTTCTCGCGCTCCGTTTCTAGTACGGCGATATCAGTAGCATGTCCCTCGCTTCGTGCATCTTCGAGGTCTTTCAGGACGCTGGTCATTTCTCTCTCATGCTCCTGTTGCAATCTCTTTATCTCCTCATTAACTGCTTGTCCAGCTGCGGTGTCGACAAGGCTCAGGCCCTCGCGTAATTCTGACTGCAGCTGTACTTCCACCGCCTCTTTTCCGACAAGGCTTTCAAGAATCCTCTTCCCGTCTCGCTCGATGTCTTTCAACTGTTCGTGTCTAGCTCCGTATTGCATCATGCCTCCCCAGAATCCATCTTCACTTTCCAGTTCCGTAACACGACGCTGAACTACTTCCTCTTTCTCATCGCGAGTCAGGTCCCATCTAGTTGTAACTAGAATCACATTATTCATATTGTTATCGCCCACTAGCTTGCGGGACGTGCGAATGTTTCTGACCGCACTCTTTCCAGCCCGCACGTGGCTGATGTTGTAGAAGTAGAGCAGCCCCGTGAGCCGTTGTTTTTCCTTGGTAAGAAGTTTGAGGTACTGGGCAATCTCTCTCAGTATGTCGCTATCGTTGAGCTCGATGTCATCGAATCCGGGCGAGTCGATAAGTCGAATTTCGGAACCAGCCCAGGTCATACAAGCAGAATTAATTTCCTTGGTGCCTTGAGAAGATGGACGTTAGTAACTGTTGAAACCGTACGGCTGACTCATGACTTACAAGACTTGAGACCATCGCTGGTTTCTAACTGCGACCCTGACATCGCATTGATAAAGGATGTTTTCCCCGTGCCGATCAGTCCCATGATAGCTATGAGCTTCATAGGGGCTAACAATGATCTAGACATTCTGGCGTCTGAGGATGACATCGTCGAAATTATGTGAGAAAGGGGACTTTCGTGTCTCATTTCACCTGAAGCTATAGAATTTGAACACAAAAGAATGTCGTCGAGTATAGTTGATCTTTAGTATTGGATATTTATACTTCTTGCGCACCACATTTTAATGCCGCTTACAAGCAGAGCCCTATTGCGAGATAGCGATGATACCTAAGGACTGCTGCTAAGCTGCGGCTCTGATAGCTTCAAGTTGCACGACAATGATTCCTCTCGCCCACATCTCATGCACCACTCAAGATTTCTTGGCTCGTAAATCGGCCCAAAGTAATGATGCAAGTACAATCACTATTATAGAAGTTAGGCAGCACTGCAGTTGGTATTAAGCAAGATGTTTGGTTGATTTTATCGCGGGTATCAAGCAAGATGATTGCTTGGGAGTGCCGTATTTGGGCCTTCAGGCATCTAACCAGAGCCCATTGGTCCAACCATATGGCCTGAGAGATATTAAAGCAGATCGCATGCTATACCACATAAATATGGTACATAATGGGATCAGATATGTAACAAAGCAATGGATTGGTAATATTTTCAAGTAAAGTGAAGTAGAGAACTGGCCTGCTATCTGTACATGTGGTCTCCGAAGGAGACCGGGAGCAACTCGTAGCTTTATAGACCAAAAGCAAAGGCTAGAAGCAATCGAACCCCCTTGCTAACCTACTCGCTCTGTCACAATATCCCAGGCTCTGACCCCTTTAGGTGGGAGCGCATGATATAGTTGGGTCATTCGAAGCTACGAGTCTGTTGTTTGGCGGCTCATTATCAGTTAGCTTATGCAGCAACCTATTATGTACGGAACTGTTGCTGGTTCACCAGTGCGTTATTTTGGGCCGAGACACTTATAAATTGGGTACAAATACAAGAGACGTGGCCGACTTCCGTTCCCCGAAGCGAAGATGAGGCTGATAATTTGAGTGTAACGGTGTGTTGCAATCAGAGTGTCATGGGATCTCCCAGCACAGTATGGGTATTGGGGGCCGCGTGAGTCAGAGAGCGATTTTTTTCTGAGTCGTCTGAAAATAAATGTATCTTGTTGGTTAACATCCCCTAAGCCCTCCATTCTTCTAGCCCCCGAATACAAAAATGCAGAGCAAATGGGATCCTTACCCATGACAATATCTAGCGTCCAGTTACGGCCACTCGAAATAAGTATCTTATCTACTCAGCTGCACCTTCTGAATTACTAGAAGCTGGTTTCTCTCGAATTATATCAGACCAATGAACAAGGATGGAAATCACTCCTAATTCCCCAACTGGCAGAACGCAGCACCACTCTTCCACGTGAACACAGCCTTATCTAGCATCTCCTCTCAACCCAATCAAAAAATCATCAACAAAGTCAAAGAAAAAGGAAACAGAACCAATCCGGCTGGTCTCGCGGGGAATCGGACCCCGGACCACTCCCATGCTAAGCCTAAGAGAATATTATACCACTATTACTAAACCACAAGCCCGGTGAGCGTGGCGAGCAGGCCGGGTCCATCACTCTAAGAGCTGCCGGAAGACGGCGGTTCGTTGGAAACGGAGGGGGACGAGGGGAGTGTCCTTATGGTGTTGTTGGCTTGTTGTTTGGTCTGCGGTTTTGGTGGGTGACGAGCTTGTCTGCATGTCCAGGCTTGTTCCACGAAGGGGCCAGAAGCTATCTGCCCTGAGCAACAGCGTAGTACCTAAGTGGTGCGTTATAATTGCTGAGTCTGCAGTAACATGGCTACCATCAGAAAGAAACCCACAAATTCATCAAGCTGGAGGCCTGGGGACTTGAAGAGCTGCTATTAAAGCAGATTGAATGCTATAACCACATAAATATATCATATTGTGAGATCAAATATATAGTAAAGCAACGAACTGGGAATATATTCATGAAAAGTGAGGTAAAATCCAGCCTGCTATTATCTATACACTTGGTCTCCGAAGGAGACCGGGAGCAACTCATGGCTTTCTAGACCAAAAGCAAAGGCTAGAAGCAACTAAACCCCCCTGCTAACCCACTCGCTCTGTCACACTATCCACGTGTCTTCATCCGAAGCGTCTTATGTAAGTTGATTACTGTGTCCTATTGTATATACAAGGCACGGAAATGCAGCTGAAGACAATATTTAAATACTCTCGTTGCGGAATAAAACGATAAATGAATATTCACGCTGTTTCCACGCCTATTCTGTATCGCGCCATCTATTCTGAAGAATACTAAGAAAAGAGCCAGTGGTCGTCCAGCGTATAGGAGCTTCAAATGCATTGCTGGATCGATTCTTGGCGGTCGGAACCGGATTTCATTCCTTTGACTGCTTGTCTTCACCGATTACCAGCTTTGCTAATGCCTTTGATATGTTGGCTGCCAACTCGCCCCCACTTCTACCGCCCACGAACTTTCTGAGCCTTGTCATCAATGTCATCTTGAGCCCAATCAGTATAGTAGCGTCTCCAGACTCCCAGAGATTCATTTCTGTGCTGCCGATCGATATGATCTGAGCAGACACTTCTCGTAAATTTGAATCTCTTCCCAGGCGTGACCACACGAACCATGAGCCGTGTCGTAAAACACACTCCTCGAGGATCGTCTTGCGTTCCGGCCTCAAAGGTGAGTTTGCCATACAGGGACACATCAACCCCTCGCCGAGCATATCGACCAGCATGAAGATACCTGCAACATCCTCTAACGATAGCGATTTGATATACTCTATCTGGGTTGAGCGAGCGGACGGTCTTAGACAGGCGTACTGCCTATGTAAGTCTCCACCGGGGATCGGTGAGTACCGTGGAGATGGGTAGGGTGAATACATCACGAAGCCATCTAACGTGGGGCCATTGTACGCGAGTGGGATTGCTCGGGATGGCCTATCAGCTGCGATATCGGCAATCCTATCGCATTGGTAGAAGGCTCGCTTTAACATGGTGGTCAGGCGAATCTGCTGCTGTAACGTCAAAGAGGGGAGCCATGGAGGCGAAGCGATGCGGAAGATCTCGGGAAATTCCCTGAGCATGAAATCGATCCTCGCATCTCGAAACTCCAACTCGGAAAGCATCGAGAACGAGTTCTTGGGCAGAATCAGGCGAATGTGGTTGGACGAAGAGAGGATGTTTCCCAATGGCGGTAGTGTGAAGGTGGACACACGAGCTTTGGAAATAGAACATTGATACGACACGATGAGACGATGTATTTCCTATCTCTGTGTTAGCAAGGTCGGAATTGTAAGGCACTGGTAATGTTTCTATGGGTGGTATTGTTTATGGAGCATGACGAGTTAAGGATACCTTGTTCGTTGCCATGAAGCTATTGCGTGTAGCTGTGCTCATATTCTCGACGATACGTAACATAATCTCGCTTGGTAGAGCCATAATGGGTCCCATCTGGGATCCCATTACGCTCCCGGTCTCGTCACATCGCTGGAACGTTAGCTTGGCTTCGTGATCGGCTTTCTCGCCGGTCTCGCCGGTCTGCTATGCAACAACGGAGTCAGTGATCTCTTCCTACCAGACGAATTATCTCGAGCAATTCTGGGGCTGATGTCACCTTGACAGTCCCTTGTTGAAAACTATTTATAGACGACATCTCCATACAAGCGTCGATATCTGCGTTGGGCACTGCCTTACTGCAGCTTGCTTGAAGGCCCCGGGTTGGCGCTTCTAGACACCTGTAATGCTGCGCAAAGATGAGGATAAGACGCAAGCACACCAGCTATGCCCAAAAATCTGTAAGGCTACCTATACCAAAGGCCGAGGATGGCTTGTATTGTCGGTAGCAATACCAATAGGCAAACAGGGGATCGAGCAGCTCAAAAATGTTTGGTCGCCGGCCCAAGAATGAATGCTAGAGAAATGTAAGTGCATGAGGCTGAATCGCAGGACGCAGAGTCGAGTGGCCACATGGTGCAGGCATATGAACATGTAGCCGTGCGAACCTTGCTGGAAGAAGGCGCGTCCCTCGGCGCTCTCTGACCATCCGGGTGCCTCTGTCTCGATCCGGTAGTAGCACCTTCCCTAGAAACCTTATTTATCCATCGCAGGTGTTTTATAGATAGATACTGTGCTTGCCAAAATCCTATGTCGGAAAAGTTATGAACATCTAAACTTAACTCGAATGGTTCGAAGTTTGAGTGCAACGGATATTAGCAAGGCCGACTACAATCAGCTATGGGGGTGAGTCTTCCCTGTGCTTTCTTATGGCTTATGAAGCTTTCACGAGTAACATAAATGTAACTGAACATGCATTTCTATTATTCGTGGAATAGAATGACTACCTACGTAACAAGGCCGTGAGCCATCTCGGTAGGTTGGCCAGTTGTATGACAGGTAATTACTGTGGTTCTATCCCTCATCTACTACTATCACCAGCTTTATTCACGTAGACACAAAAAGAGGTATTGGTGAAATGCAGGTATAGATTGACAGCAAAGTATAACAGAGATTAACATCCTAATACATGCTTTAGCATAGGGAACGTTAACTGGTTGCATGTTCAAAGCCGGATCATATGATTAGTATGGTGCACTCGGCTGCCGTATTGTGAAGCCGAATTAGGGTCAATGGGCCATAGAGTGAATAGACGTCTGTCTGCAGCTAGGTTGCAGTGCTAAGTGCAGCGGAGGTGTAGTTCACGGCTTGATAGAAAGACCAGTTGATTCCTGGACCTCCTAAATAACTCTTGGAGATCCAACCGACGTATATATGGGCAACAGGGTGGTTATAGCCACACCCGTGTAAATATCTCCCTAGCACTCGTCATCGACACAGGATGATGCCCGGAACATTTATCAATACCAAGCGGATAAGCGAATATCAGATTGACTGTATATGTATCTTTCTGTATTTCCCATATGCCCTGAATTGGGTGAGGATTCAGTGTCCCGCAGTCTGAGGTTGCCGTGCGAATACTTTCTAGGCATTAAGCTTGCCTAGGGATTGTGACTACTGGATCTACGTAAATTACAATTCAAGTGCGTCAATTTGCCAGCGATTTAGCGAGATGGGAGATCTGCGTGCGTGCTTCTTATGATCATCATGTATATTTCTCCCCAGATCCAGCGCTCGTCCTTAATGGAAAAGCGAGTTGTTAAAGCGCTAAAGCGCAAGCGGGTGCAGTATCACCCACAACATTATAAGAGAAACACCAGGCAAACACTAGAGTCGCTAGTAGTAATATATTTCAAGATCGTGACAAAAGCTATCAGGAGGTTGCTTTAACAAGGCTAGAATCAAATGACACACTTGAAGATTGAGAGTCAAAGATTGGGAAGAAGCCAAGCTACAGCCAGATGATGCTCCAACTATCCAGCAGCATAAATAAATCTATTAAACAAACAAGGAATGTAACCACCTGAGGGTGATCCTTCTTCCATCATGGTACCACGCAAACACCTGAGCTGTCAAGATGGATCTCCAACACTCGACCAGGACGCCACCTGATCTCTGAATACCCTCCAACGCTAAGCGGCTCATGTTGGGCCTAGATTAGATGAAACAGAGCTCATCCTGTTGTGAGTTGTGTGTGACCAGATTTAGCAAGCGAGTGGCACAGTGGCGTTGTATGCACGATACCATTCCAGCACTCCCAACACTCCCTGCGCTCGCCCGATTAGGGAGTATCGAATACTTAAGACAGAGCTAGGAAGCCGGGTGTTACGTCTGGGCTTCGATTTTACCCAATCAATCAATCAGAGAAGGCATGCGACCCTCGTCGGTGACCGAGATTGCCTGCTATCTCTTTGCCTACTACTTGGACACCATGATTTTGGAAGTTTCTGCTCCTGCTTAAGCTGAGCAAACACTATCGGAAGTATGCTAGCCGTCAGAATGAAACCTATGCCATAGAATCTTGCAAACTGCTGATAGTAGCATAGCGCAACCGGGGGTGAGAATTTCCAGAGCCACGGCGCCGAAGATTCTCCTTAATCATCCTATCAGCGATAAAGATGTCGATACTCACTTGAGCCCTATTGTCACGACACTGTCACACGCCACTCCAACAATACTTCTCACGATGCCTCAAGTCGACACCAACACCAAGAATACTACCACTCACACCCCAGCCCACGCGGCTGTCTCCATGGCCATCACACACCCGACACTGGTCTGGTCACAGCTCCAGCAGCAGAAGCAATTGAAAGGGACAACGCCCAAGGATGCTGTTCCGACAAGGCCGCAATTGTCTGCGTCTTCAGTCCACTCGCAAGATACAAGCTATTCGTACCGGAAAGATAAGCCCACGACCGAGTCAAAGACGTTCTTTCAAAAGGTCAAGGCCTTCTTCTCCTAGCCTATCTTAGGCTTCGAGGAGCGCACAATCATTGTACGATGAGACAGGCGGAAAGAATAAAGGCTTCTACAAGCAATGGATCAAAAATGGGAGCTCTGCAGATGGTTTTGGATGGGATTCGGGATCGTGTATAGGGTGTTTTTGGTAGAAATCACTCAGCAAGAAGGAGTTCGGTGACAAGCGGAAATCTCAATTAGGTTCGAATACAACTTTAAATACTTATGAGAGTATGAGGTGTAGGCGTCTCGGATGAAATGAAATATAAAAAATTGATTTGCTGGGATACTTTGTTGAACAAGGCTCATCTCAAGAATCATGATCGTGGAGTAAAATTCTACAGTAAACTTATTGATTAATTAAACTTTTTCATCTCGTATTGCCAAAGGGAGTGCTCACCACCCTCCAGACCACTTGGCGATTTGCTAAACGGGCCTGCAAAGCTAATCAGTGCACCCAAACCACTGCTACTTTCTGCCGTTTGGAATCATTAGTAGGAAGGATGTCCAGGAGCTTATGTGTTGTAAGTGATGTTGTCTGCATTGCTGCGCCACTTGTTCTTGCGACGACGGGATTTCCCAGCTGCTACAGTACAGTGCCTACCAACTAGCGCCATTTCCACCCCTGGGACATCTATTTCCAGGATTAAGGTTATCAAATTGGGTAAGTGGGGGGTTAAGCGGGTCATATTCAGGTACCCAACTCAGGCCACCCCACTATGCCTAGAGATGATCATCCAACCAGGCTCCCAACTCGCAATCCCAGGCAACGTCTTCAGTTTCAACATAGCAATTCTCCCACATTATTTAGCTATTCCCCGAATTATTCTCTGGGGAAACTGCACTCGGCTTTGCGAATACATTTGTACTACGTGCGCATACGGTTGAAGTCGATTACGTTTTCCCCCCCTACGATTCCCCGCGACAATCTACCAGCAACCACTATCGAGGCCTCGTGACGAACTCTCTCTGGCACTCTCGATTCGGTACTCAGGAGAGACATACCGCCGATAGCTTTCGTGCCGTAACCGCCTCAGATAAACCAGCGACGTGATTCAGGCGTGCCGAAATGCCGCCTCCACCACCGCCTCCACCTCCTCCGCCTCCGGGCATGGGCATGGGCATGGGAGGCCCTCCACCGCCGCCGCCTCCACCGCCTGGTGGTCTACCCTCACGGCCTCCTGCTCCAGGCGCTGGCCGTGTAAGCAATGGAACGAGTTTCGCCCTGTAGTTCAACAATGCTAATGGTGGGACAGGGAGCCCTGCTCGGCGATATTCAAAAAGGAAGGGCGCTGAAGAAAGCCGTGACGAACGATCGATCTGCTCCTCAGGTTGTAAAATCATCGGGTGGAGGAGGAGGAGGACCGCCTATTGGAGGAGCGCCTCCGATTCCAGTATTGCCACAAGCATCAGGCGGCCTAGCTCCGCCCGTACCAGGAAACCGCGCGAGGAGCAATAGTGACCAGGGCAGTCGAGACTCTGGGGCAACGATGGAAGCCGCCCCTCAGCTGGCTGGTTTATTTGCTGGCGGCATGCCCAAGCTGAAGAAGCGAGGGGGCGGCGTCGACACTGGAGGTAAGAGAGTGCTGACACATATCTGACGGCAGATGGCAGACAGTATGCTTTCGGTTCTGGGAAGGGGAATGCTAACGTTGATCTACGTGCAGCGAGCCAGAATGCCACATACTTAGACTCCGAGCCCGCGGCATCGGCGCCGAAACCTCCCTCAGCGCCACGTCCGCCTGTGGCAGCGGCACCGGCGATCCCCGGCCGTGCGGTTCCCGAAGTGCCAAAAGCCCCTGCGCTGCTTCCATCCGTGTCTCATCTTCGAAAGACATCCAACAACAGCATCCCGCGACCCCTATCGGCCGTGTCCACAGCATCATCCAAGGGCCCGCCTCCTCCTATTGGCAAGAAACCGCCTCCAAGGCCCGGGACTAGGAAACCATCATCCGTGGTGACGGCGCCATCACCTCAGCCTCCTCCAATACCCGGTGCGCCAGCTCCACCGACGCCCGCACCACCACCCCCGTCGTCGGCTCCTGCTCCTCCTGCTCCCCGGCCAGCTCCCCCTTCGTCAGTGCCGACTCCTCCACCACCGCCTCCCCCATCATCAATACCAGCCCCTCCGCCGCCGCCTCCTCAGTTGTCGGTACCACCACCTCCTCCACCTCCTCCCCCTTCTTCGGCGCCTGCTCCCCCTCCGCCGCCCCCGCCAGCACCGGCCGTACGGCTGCCGAGCACTTCACACGCACAGCCACCTCCGCCGCCACCTTCGGCACCGCCGAGCAATGTCTCGTCGCCCAGTCTGGCTCTACAAGCGTCGATACGCGCCGCAAGCGGGCGGCCATCTCCAAGCGGGCGGTCATCTCCAAGTGCGGCACCACCAGCACCGCCACCACCGCCCCCAACTTCAGCGCCCGCACCACCATCTCCGGCCCCTCCACCCCTCGCCGCATCATCATCAGAGGCGTCCATCCGACCGCGGGCCCACTCCAACCTGCGTTCCATGCTAGATCCCAGCTCCTTCACTCTGGCGCCCACCAACGGCTCAGGAACGAAGAGCCCCAGTCCCGCCGGCAGCGCCATCACGAGCCCTCACGTAACTGGAGCTGGTGGAGGCGGAGGTGGAGGCGGGGAGCGATTTATCGTGCACGACGACCGATGGAAATTCGCCAGCGAAAGCACGCTCCCGAAGCCCCGGCAGTTCAACAGCGGCGGCGCCAAGAGGTATCGTGCCGGCCGCGGGAGCAGCGTGCCCCTGGATCTGAGCGCGCTCTAGAAAAGGAGTCGTTCCCATTCCCTCCGGTCGAGACTCCTTCTCCAACAGCAGCAGCAGCAGCAACAACAGCAGCAACAACACAAGAATCCCTCTCCCCAGGCTCTAGTGTCCAGGCCTAGACACGACAACGAGTCCCCGTCTAAACCAAAAGCACATCGAAGATGAAGTGAAGCGGACTAGCGGACGCACGCTCTTAAGTTGGTCTAGATGGCCTGATGAAAAAGCAGTACGATTATGATGCTTCTTGCCATGGGTACGAGTACGTATCTCTCGTAGGTCAAAGTGATAGGGTTGCTAAGGCAGCATGCTTGTCAACTAGAATTGATAGTAGCTTCTTCAGGCTAGGCATAGGTTATACCTTCCCGGATGAATGCAGGCCTATAACAGAATCTCACAATTCTCTCTCCAAGTGATATGTGTAATTGTCAGTGATATGACTTGGTATAGCAAGACCAAAAGTAGATGAATGCTTCGTGTTGATAGTGTACGAAACGAAGGATTCACACGGCCAACCGCATTTATCCTTTGCGGACAATAATCTATGAAACGTCACATCATCGCTGTAGAGTCAAACGCATAACATTATGTCGATAATTCGATCAATACGAAACTGTTTTCGATAGCTAAGTAGCAATGTAGTACACAAAGCGTCCGAGGCAACTTGCAATCGTTCTTCATCACTAATCATCCGTCCTCTCCGCCTGAATTTCATCCATCCCTCGCGATCATCAAGTAGAACAAACTCTGCGAATTTTCTGCGTATTTGCGTGCAACGCGCCATCCGCAGAATGGGGATGACGCAAAATCAAATGAAAGAAATGTCTGTGTCTCCTGAGACCCCATCGCAGCTGATTACATCCCTTCATAGAAGAACAACTGTTCTGTCTGTCCGCAACTACACTTTGCCCCTGGAAACGTTAGAGAGATGCAACAGAGAGATCAAGATTGTTTCACCAGATGCGGTGTTATTGTCGATTAAATATCGCAACGATTCCCATCGGGCTCAAACCACTAGCAATGGGCGAGCTGCGAAAGGAGTGGCAGATGCGAACGCCGAGAAAGACGGGTACTAGCTAGTCCATGAGGATCGAGGGCCCTACCAGTATTTTTCGACATACCCATCCCTCCCGGGCTTCACAACCGGTACGGCATCCCGTAGCAACTCGTCTTGATGGTTATCGTTCCAGTATCCCACGCCATCCATCTGTTTCACCATGTTACCTGCGGTCTGAACAAGTGCTTCGAGGGCTCCGGTTTCCAAGAGCTCTTCTGGGGTCCATTTGGCTTCTTCTCCAAGCTCGAGCTTTTCGTTCTGCTGAAACGCTGTGGAAATAGTATCGGGTTTCAGAACAGCTTCATACCAAACCAGGGGGAAGCCAAGGCCTTCAGCGCTGCCTGTGTAGCGAGCGAAACTCAGCTGCATGCGCCGTTCGCTTGCTACAATGCTCAATCTGGCCATCTCCCAGATTTCGCTAATATATAGCCTCTGAGTATGGAGTACAGGACCAGACTGAGCTGAGGAAGCATCCTTGTTCTTTTCTTGTCTAGTGCAACAAGCTGTGTTGCGTGTACGAACTACGATCACTTCAATGTTATAGCTCCTATCGTAGGACACCTTTAGCTCTGGGATTCCATCGTTCGTGGGCCTAGGTAAATAGACAGTCAGAAGAAAAACCATTACAAAATGGGAGTTAACAGGAACCTACTTGACTTGTAACGAGCTAACGAGGTCATCGGCGAATTGCCCACAGATGTCATTCAGATCCTGCGTGACTGAAAGAACTATTTGGAAGTCCCAGACCCGCTTGGTGCACTGCACGGGGAAACAACTCCGATCGCCACCTAGCTGCTTGACTTTGGCGGAAAAGCTGGTCGCATCTATTTCAACGATGAAATGCCAAATTGTACCATCCGCCGTTGTAGCTCGACACCCGAATTCGTAAGTAGATGATCGTCCGTCATGCGGGCGATCCCACATTGGTTTCCCTGCACTATCATTAAGATGAGCAATAAAGTTCGCGTCGCGACCTAAGCACGTTAAGACTCTAGTAAATCGGAGGTCTTCCTTGGATCTGTGTCGCTGGTTCAGTCGCTTCTGGATGACTTCCAATGTGTAGTGCTTTTCATCATCATCCTCGCTTACGTTCTGGATCGTCGACTTCTCGACTTTCATAAAATGAAACTTTCCTAGTTCTATGCTCAAGTCGATAAAGCCTGGATGTATTCTCAAGGGAGTCAGAAGCTGCATTAATGCCTTGTTAATAGTTGGCATCATGTTAGGGGCGAAGTCGGGAAAGAATTGATCAGGACGTGTGCGTCGCCCGGCTTTCTGCTTCATCGTATTGTGAAACTGACGATTCTTGGAGCTGTCACCGGACTTCTCATTTTGATGATCTTTTGGTTCTGAAGCCAATTTGGGCGTATTTAACGCCTTACGCTCTCTCCAGAGATGCTCAAATGGATCATAATCTTTGGAGGAAAGTGGTCTCTGGGGCATACGGCAGGTCAAACCGCTGATTTCTTGGGGCTCTTCGACTGTGAGATTTTCCGTAGCGTTATCCGGCGACGTTATTTCCGATCTAGTGGCTGCATCAGAATTATCAAGAACCGAGACTGAAGTCTGATGAGTTCCGGCCATGGTCAGATCGGACGAAGGTGGTTGGGCATCTGCAGCAATCGTTGTAACCACCTCTGACTGAACAGTGGTTCCCTCTTGGGGCGCTCGAGATACGATACAATCATCCGTTGTTGGATACTCATCCGCCGTGACGTACCCCAGATCATCTTCTGAGGTCGGAGCATTAGAACTTTTTTTGCTGCCGCTCTGGGTAGACCTCCCAGGATGCGGAATTCCAGAAACCCAACTCTCGATATTGGGTCGGATCATCGACTGAGGGTTGATCAGATTTGGTGTCGAGCGAATGTCAAGTGCGTAAACTCCAGACGGATTGGAGCGTAACACCTCAGCCTTAGGTGGATATTTCCATTCCATGAAAGCAGCGAACTCACTCCCCCCACCTTGGTTCTGTGCGTTTGGTTGAGCCATGTTGGATACCGATGAAGCTTCATTCCATGGTTCTCTAGCTGGATTTAACCGCACGAACACCCCCTGCGAGAAAATGATAGGATAACGCCGATGAGAACTCATGTGAGACCACTCGAGCTGATCTAGTATGTGGCTCTTTAGCAATCTCTCGTTGCCATCTGCCAAATATCTGAACTCTCCTTTAGTGGATCTGTCTTCCTCGTTATGAAGGAATATATGGATTATTTCGCGCGTATCTCTCGGTATCAGGTCCTAAATTGTTAGTTCTATCTATAGGTAGCGGCAGACACGGATTATTTTACTCACAAAGAAGCGTGCCAGCGTATCTAACTTTCGCTTGGCCTCGGTAATTTGGCCTATATCAGATGCCCCGATATAGACTTGACATTGATTTGAAGAAGCAAGCAAGACAGTCTCCGTGAGCTGCTGTATTTTCGACAGCGCGCTCTTTGGAATCGTCTGCTCTAATTTGATGCCTTTTGCGAGCAACGCTTCCGGCATACTCCAGGTATCTTGGTTATCGCAAAGAGCGATATCTCGGGGGAAGGCATAAGCGGGTGAAACTTGAACCTCCTCCCCAGGCGCATGAACATTCTCTCGCCAATTTTGAAGACTTTCTATGTTGGGGCTCGTCTCCTAGATCTCTGTTAGATAGATGTATCCGAGAGGAAGAGCGCATATTACTGTAGAATAACTAACGAGTCCATTTTCGATTTCTTTCTGCACCATAATGTCGAGTGTCTCCTTCATGATAGACACCACGTTGACTTCGTCCCGAGCCAAGCAGTTGACTCTGAAACTGAGAAGTTCTGGGTCGTATTGAATCTCCAGGTTCTGCGGGCGAATTAGTCAAGAGGGTTCAAACTGCGACGTCGTATGGAATGATCCGACGGATTATATTACCTGGCCACACTTATACAAGATATCGTAAAAATCCTTTATACCCGCCTCCTTCAGCACCCAGTTGGAGCTCAAGATGAATTCCATTGGTTCCAGGTCACTGAGCCGAACTGCACCCCCGGTTAGGGCGGCCTCGGACATGGCCCCTTGAGACCACGCCGGGGCCGCCTGCCTTGCGGGGAAGGCTGGAACAACTTGCCGTGACGCCATGGTGAAATGAATCCTTGGTGCTATTAGTAACTCTGAGCCCATGAAAGAATTCGCAGGAATATATCCTATGGACCTGGCTGTGCTAGATGTGATGAATGACGTCGGAACAACTCGAAGACATTTCTTGGAACTGGGAAGGTCTATTGGAACTTAAAGACGTTTTCTCCTCGGAGCTGGGAAGGGCTGTTGGAGCTTGGAAATTGTGCTTTGGAACTGGGGAAGTGTCGTTGGAACTGTGTCTCTAGACAAAGCCGGCACCAGCGTATTAGTTAGGTAATACCTAGTGTAAAGGAACAGGAATGCAACACTGTACCGCTACACTACCGGCAAAAGTAGAACGTTGTCAAGTCGGACGCTTGACCGCTTGCACTCCCTTGTTAGGTATACATACCGTGCCAAGTAGCAAGTTGTCCGGCTAGACTTGGCAGTAACAGGATGGCAGGGTAGGGCGCGGTTGAAAGAAGTAGAGAAAGCAAAAGGGTCAGGGAAACGCGTCGTGGTCAGCGTCAAGATCTGGGCTGGAGCTTGATCGTGATCCCTGACTCGACGGTCTCAATACAGACTAGCACCTACATGAATCTCGAACAAAGTGTGTACATGAGTATTTAACAGCGTGAATGGAGTTCTCCAGGACAACCCGAGCTGTTTCACACGAACGAAAACAGTGTACATCTCATCTGGGGCGGGATAGAATATGTTGTGTAATAAAAATACATAATAATGAAACTTGGTCGTAAAGATGAAATAATAAAAATGTTGAGGAGGGAGGAAGGGGAGGGAAAATGAGAGGGAGGAAGGGGAGGGGAAATGAGAGGGAGAAAGGGGGGAGGGAAGTAGCAGAGACGTACCGTGTCAGAAGTGCCAATACGATTGGCAAGTGCGATCACAGCGGAAACACGACCCTGTGAACGCAGCCGCGTTGGGCCCCGTGGTATCCTCGCAACCTTGGAAGTCCTCGAGCCTAAGTAGCCCAGGTGATTTGAAAAAACGCGTGCGGGCGGGATCAGTTACAACGCGCTAGGTAGCCCGCAGTGATGTAACCGCCGACACTGAGATTGCGATAAGCTTGATGACGACCTTACAGTCAACTGCGTTATTCTTAGTATTAGTTGGTATGAAACATGTATGAGTTGTACAATTCTTTCTCGGGGTAGAGGAAATCGAGATACCAGTAGACACCGAGGAATTTGTGGAAACTGATGCTCAAGACTCAATATGAAGAGATCTTGACTAGATCTCGGATGACAGTTGGGCCAAGTCGTCTTAGTTAACGACGCACGTGAAGTAAGTCGAATACGTAGAGGAGCCGACAGCGTATACTTGAAAATAAACACGGCTCAGAAGCGTAAATTGAACACTTATTACAAGTGGTTTCAATAGGATTGGCTGTGTCCTGCGTGAGTTAGAAGCGAGAAGACTGGCGAAGCTAGGGGGGAGATCACTTACCACAGCTCTAGGAAGCGGGCAATACTCAAAGATAAACACTGAGTACCAGGACACAGAGTAGGTATCTTGAAACATACAGTAACGAAGGAATTAGCAGAGTGATCTTTGAGATATCTCTGGATTGTCTTGATGCTGTAAAGTATCGATGTGGCCTAGAGGTTGAAGGATGTGATGATAATATAGAAGGAAAGAAGAGAAGAAATATCATATGGTCAACACGTTCCTAAATATAGGCACTACAAGCGGATCCAAAGCCAGTGTAGCCACTCAGGCGAGGGGCACCAAGGAAATTTGATTAGTCGCCGTCGAAATTGTACCTGATACTAGAGTTTACAGTGACTTTTGGTGGTTAAGGCCTTAGGCGGGCCTACATTCAGTGAGTTCGATGGCCGATAGTTCTGTCGTTGGTGGCTCTCGGGTCTTCCGGGGCGCCCCACGGAGCCTTCCGGACGTGTTGTAGGCTGCCGCAGGTAGAAAAGTATCCATGACTTTCACAGCTGTGAGCAGATAGTACAAAGGTATGCCGGGGAGCCTGTTGTCTTAGGGCTTGACCTAGGAAGACTAAATAAGCTACAAAGTGAAATCTGCGCTGAAGCCTTGAAACAATTTAGTAGATTGTACCATAAAATTCGGCTTCATGATTCAGTTGTTGATAATCTAGATTGGAAATAGTGGACTGGATGGGGGTAAGCTGAGATCATTCTCGCAGTCATTATACGCAGATATATAATGGTAGCTATGGTAGCACACCTCTGCTTAGAGGAAACGTGAAAAAGGGGAGTCGATGGCGTTTAGATCATGAAGGCGATATTGCTCGTTGATTTTTACGGTATGTAGATCCTCTTGTTTAATATAACGAGCGGCTGGAGCTTTACGTCTTGTAATTTTGCTCCAAGAGGCCTTATGTGTATTGGGCCACGATAAGAAGCAGTGGTTTCTTCCTCCCGATAGAAAATAATTGATATTTTATGGCATTATTTCTCCAAAAGGCCATGCGGTCACCGGCTGGCTCGCTAGACGAATATGGCTGTTTTACCCTAGATAGCGTGGTGCCATAGATTTGATTTCAATGATACGAGGAGACTTCTATTAAACCAGTCATTTCTCGAAATAGAAGTATCTGCTCGGTTAGACAGCAATACTCGAGGCCTGGAGAGTATTAGAATTGAAATCCCGCCGTCATTCTGGAACATCTTTGTAGTGGGATAGATATGGCCCGCTCTAGCGCGGTTAGGACCGGGTCAGGGGCTACCTAAGAATTAGGCAATAGAAGAAGATGCAATTAGATGAAAACGTAATTTGAGATGTAATACAAGGAGTCAGCAAAGCCTACCCGTAGACATAATATCTAAGTGAAAAACATATTAGAGAAAGAATTACATAAGAGGTGGACTAATTGCCAATGTTATTCGTGAGCAGCTACCTAGGTAGTTATTAGAATCTCGTATTAAGAAATTCAATTAAACAATGTATTTTTGAAAGGAATTCTATAAAGAAACAGAATATGTAAATCCATAAACTTATAATTCATATAAGGAATCTTATGATGGTATGTTCTGTTCGAGTTAATTAGTGCTGTAGCTAGTTCATTGCATCCATCATATCTCTGCAATCAATCGCTAGTTCGCGCTGATGTTGTATGCTTACTTAAATTATTTTCTCATCACCAGGACTCAGACCGAGTTGCTTGGCTGCTCCTCGCGGGCTGTCTGGCTTGGGTAGCCAGCTAATAAAATTGTCCCCTCTTGTCCGAGCGGGGATTGAACCTATACTTGTTGCTCTGTCTTTCTCGGATGACTGTGATTAGATCTTGTCAGTTTGCCTGCGTGAATGATTAGGATACGTCGGGCTATCTCAAATAGCCAGTTTTGCTCATGTTTGAGAGATAGACAAGCGGACATTTGGTGCAAAGCTCTGACATTTGAATTGGCTCCTGCTAACTGCGTATATACTGAACCCGATGGTGAAAAAAAGCTCTGTTATGGAATAAAATCTTCTCAAACTTTGAAAGAAAAGTCGACTTTAGATACTAATAATAAGTTCATGGATATCTACCTATGCAAGGGATGCGGGGTTTATTAACAGCCTACTTAACATAGAGATAGTCGATAGATACTACCTAAGAGGCGACCTATTAGCCAGTAAAATAAAATCATGCTTGGAAACAGAATAGTTGATACGCGCCTGGTCATATATCTCGGCAGATGACACCGGATGTAGGCGATATCTCTGTGACTGGTATCTATCATACTCGGCGCCGACCGTAATTATATGCCAATTACGTATACGTACATGAGCGGACTTCACGGTAATTATATGATACACATAGTACGGCGGAGGATAAATACTTGTATGTGTTACCGCAATCCATAACTACTTGGTCCCCTACTACCTATACCAGAGCAGTGCGCAACTAATACACAGGAGAAGTGAACAAGGTAGTGGGAAACTAAAACACTACCTACCTTAGGTAGCTATGCTATTCGTTAAACTATTCTCGCAGCAGTATAAAGATATAAGCGGTTACGAAGCTCGACCGGTGTCTGCTAAGTACAGAAAGCAGCTGCGTTTAATATACCGACAACGCTGGGGTCGAGCCAGTATTTATTTTCTGAATATATTATGGACTTGTGTATGGACTTATTTTTATAGAACTACATTGAGGTCTGTACTAAATGTGTCCGTCATGTACTCAAGACCTACTGTACGTAGAGACAACTGAGCCGAGCATAAGTGGAGAAATAGGGGTTTGGTATTTGGGGATCCGGTACCACGCACGAAGAAATAGGGGTATAGTGTCCTAGGTCCATTCAAAGTCACATTAACTATATTGGATCGGATACTCTAGATGCTAACACAAACTACTAGCACTACGTCGAGGAGTTTATTAAATTGTGTCATGGCAGCTTGTAAAAATGGATAGTATACCGTCATTGAGCGGGCGCAAAATATTAATGCATTGAATTCGAGCGTAGAAGATTATCATTTTCTCTACCTAAAAACGCGAACGAATGGGTATATGCAAATGGACGAGGAAGACATGAAGAAGCCTCAATGCCAGTTATCTTTTGTTCGTACAATTTTTGGTCATGTATAGTTGCCTGGTCGCTCAAACCATGGGAAAAACAAATGGGTCCGCCAATCCCCGATAGCCTCATGACGATGGTGAAAGGGCGAATCTCGGTGTCGTTAGTTCGTTCGGCCCTGTGAACGCCTGTCGCCGTCCCCAAATCCCTAACAAGATATCCTGTGTAATTCGAATTTTTAGAAGTGGCCAACCTTCTATCCGGCAAGCCATGCAGTCCAAGTAGATTTAGTCGTGTCCTTAAAAGTCAAGTGTAGTGTCGAATAGCTGTGGTGGGAGTGCTTCACGGGCATGCGCACTCCGGCGCAATGAAAACAGAAAAACCGTGCCCTCTATTCGGCCCCTTTTACGTTTCGTTTCACGTTCAGCGCCCACCTTAGCTGGCCTAAAACTTCTTTTGTCTCTTCTATCGTCCTTGACTGTTCTTCTTCTCTCTTGCGTGCGTTTTCCTTGATAGCGCGTAGGGCGTCTTCTTGTTCGCGTTTATATGCCTCAAATTGTTGGCTGATTTCGTCCCTCTGCCCCTTCAAGTTTCGAATATTGACGTCTTGTTGGTCGCATAGATCGCGGAGTACGTTGATCCTCTCATCATCTTTTAGCCTTTCGTCGACCAAAGTCTCGATTCTTCCGTTCATGGTCTTCACAGCCCGTTTGACTTCTTCACCCTGGTCTTTCCAGTGCGATGAGATGGCGTTGTACCGACCTTCCATTAATGCGGCATGCGAGTGGGCCTCTTCAACCTGAACCTTGGTATCGCGACGAGTGCTGTCCATTTGTTCTCGCCATATCCGTTCCTTTTCCTGGGCATCCGCGGTGCGCTTCTTCTCCAGTTCGACGGCGCTCTGTAAATGCTCCACTTGGCGCTCTTTGCGGCTCAAGAGAGTTTTCGTAACATTCGCCTCGAGTAGCCGTGACTCGTATTCTGATATCATTCGCTCCATCTTATCCTCGACCAGTTTCGCGGCTTGTTTCGACTCTTCTGCTTTCAGCCGCTCGATCTTTAGGTCACGCTTCAAGACTTCGTTATCGGATACCAATTTGTTTATCACTCGGCCTGTCTTTCCCAACCCCGCCTTGCCGACTGCGCCATCCCATTGCGGCGAACCCTCGCGACCGGAGCCGTGCTCAGCGCCCGCTGATGTATCTGGCACTTGTAGTAACAGTGATTGGTCCGTTCCGTTGTCTCTGCCTTTTGATACCCCATCGCTGGAAGACATAGTGCTCAGGTTCTGGGATCGGGCCAAGGCGGGATTAGAGTGCTTGGGCTTTAAAGTCGACCTGGACGGGCTCAACGATGGCTGGGGCTGGGGCTGGGAAGTATAGGATGCGGTGCTCGTAGTGCTGTTTACCGAGCTGGCGAAGCCGCTATTGCGGGCGGACGGGGGCTCGGAAGAGGTATCTGAGGAGGTATCGGAGCTTTGAACTGTTCGTATGGTGGAGGTAGCGTGGTGATTATTTGCCGCGTCCTGAGATGCGCCGTTGGAGTGAACGTGATTCATAACGTTCAAGGCAGGTGAGGTAGCACATATAGGAGAAGATGCTGTGGCACAGGCAGTGTCAGTACAGGCACAATGGGATCCTATTGTGCTGGAACGAACTAGGCGCCCTGCTTTGTTATGGAGTACAGAGTGAAAGGAGTATATAGGCCCAGTCAGGTGTGGTAGGAGAGACTGGATCAGATGAAAGGCAAAGTGGACAAGGCATACTGATGTTGGTCTTGCTGACAGCATTGGAAGCAGGCACGCTACTATTTGACATGTAATTTGCAATCGATTTCTGTAGTCGGCTGGGCATTTCTAAATATCTATCATGGGCGACGAATGATGGCTTAAGGCGTAGTCGGCGAATCTATGCAGTTGGGCAGAATTGGGAGAATATGGGTCGGCTGAACAACGAATATACCGGGGTACCGCTATTTTGGATTCGATCGCAGGTTCAAGACGGCAAGTGCAATTCAGTGGAAGCGAGGGAAAAGGAGAGAATATAACATGTGGGGTTGCGAGCAAGGTAGAGACAGTATGCAGATATAATGGGATGTACGAAGTAATCCGTTCAAATAGCGAGAGGATGACGACTTGGACAAATGCTTCTTTCTTCTCCTATGAAGACTGCTGAAATAAGCGGAACCAGTCGGGACAAGCAGACCCCATGTTCTGTGTGCCCTATGCACGTAAGGATTGGCCCGACACGAATGGGGGGACAACGGGGGCTGTTGCTTGTGGTGCAGTGAAAGTTGATGTTGATGTTGACGGCCGCCAATTAACACGACCGCGAATAAAATGAACCCTGCAGCCTTCATGTGCTCACGGCTCCTGGCTGCTGGGACATCTTAATCGCTGGTTCCCGGAGCCCCAGCTGCTACTACGGTAAAATGCACCACTACGGGCGACCAAATTCAGTTAGCGTTCAAATAGAATTAAGTACTTGCCTTAGCGTGAGCATGGTTGCAAGGGGATGGGTGTCTACTTGAAACTTGCACCAAAACGTGTACACTGACAGTACTCCGTACTCCGTATCTAACCAAGTTTCCGTTGTATACAAACAATTGATGACCTTGTTATTACCAGGTTCGTTGTAAGATCTAGAGCTTGTTGGAATTCTGAGGTTGTAGCAGTAAAGACCGTGGTTTTGATTTAAACATTCTAGCGCAACTCTGACCCATGCACACTCTTATATTAAGACTTATTAAGTGCTTCCCGAAAGAAACGATATAGTTTATAAAAGATTGCATGGATACGTAGTAGGAGAGGTTCTCATGTAGGCGAGTGTTTGTTTTTACTCTATTCGTGGTGCCGAAATTGTGGCTCAAGGGTATAATATTAGGAACATTTGTTACAGCTCCCAGGTGTGAATAAGAAGCATATTCCAAGCCCCGAGCGCAAAAGTGGTAATGGGACGCCGAAGCAGAAGCCGAAGGACCTTTGAAGGTGTTAAAGAACCCGGCCACTTCCACGCCGCGCCGTTCTTTCTGTTCGGATCCCTGCATTGTGTATTTCGGTTTGCTGCATCTAGAACCGTAGAAATCGATAGAGTGCAATGTTAAAACTATGGTCTTTACCCCCTCTGTTTCTTTTGCGTGAGAACATAGGGGAAAAGACAGTAACGTGGCTAGGTGTATTGTCTTGATGAGGAGATCCGTTGATGTGATAATGGCGCGGTTGTTTTGCAGGGGTTGAGACTCGGAAAGGCGAACCGCAAATCTAGCCTGACCTTCGGGTGTCGTGGGCGCTAAGTATTATCACCGGGGCGAATCATTTTCACCCAATATTAAATAATGTTCCACGACGTCTAAGCTTTATATTTTTTAAGATATACAAGTCGCGAACATAGTAGTTGACTACGAACACACTCGCGCGGCTTGAGAGCATCCCCGTGTTAACGTAATAAGTGACACGAGAATAATCTGGGCTGACGCCTTTGGAACCGCAAACGGTCCACAGACCCTTGTCCTTGTCACCACCGAAGGTTATGGAATTACCACATAGATCAATAGCCAAGGAAAGCTTTGGGACCAGTACCTCGGTGAATGTGCAGTCTTCGACGTCAGCCAGATCCGAACAATAGACTTGACAATCGACTAAGTGAGACTGTTCTTGTTTGGAGGCGCTGCCAACGAGGTGTATTCAAAGTTACGGACGTATCACTAGCATACAGGGCCTTATGTTTCAACGCGATCGTCGACTTGTGGAACTGGCGAAGTTAATAAACAAGTGTACCGCGTCCACGTACCCAATCAGCGTAAGTAAGGTCGGGAACTCGATATTATGCAACCTGCCATCACGTCATACGGCTCTTTTGATATTCTCTCCACACGACCGAATCATAGTAAAACGACCGCGTCTCCAGAGCAGAGACTCGTGTCATTGATGCTATTGCTTTCTACTTTACGCCTGCCTAGCTTTTCATCGTCAATAGATCTTGCGGAATTCGAGCTTCGGCGGGCGCTGCATCATTAGATCAGAAAGATTGAATTGTCTACCGAGGCGTTAAAATGCACAGAAAGATTTAAAACAATCATGATAAAACACAAGGTGGTGCGCTTTCAGGAAGATACCAATCTGACACTGAGTATTATGCAGCTGGTTTATTTCGAATGCAAATATGTAAGGGCCCATTTCCATGATTAAACCTGACCAGATGGGTTTTAAATCAAGAATGAGCCCCCTACCAGATCTCGTCCGCCCTCCCGCCGGATTGTTTTACCCAGCATGAGGAATATACATGTAATTACATAAATATAGCCCTTCTCCAGACGCCGCCTTTTGGATTGACCGCTGCCGAAGCCGTGACTAGAATGAGAAGAACCCGCCGCTCTCTGCCTTGCCTATTGGAAAGCAATATAATACATTACGAGAACTATTGTACCCATCCCGTTCCTTAAGTAAATCAAACCGGGGTATCATGTTGCAACAATTGCGCCATCGGTCCCTACCGGTGTGCCGCTTAGACCTTGCTGCGCAGCATCCACATAACCGGGCCGCCATTTCTGCAGGTATTTGGCAGCCATGGGCCGCGCATCTTCGTACGCAGTCCATATGTCCTGGATCGTATCAAGAGCGATATCTCTGACAGGTGGACGAAGCATCACGAGGTAATACAAACTTGTGAGAGAGAGATTCACTAAGCTTGGATCTCGGCATAGTGTGTTGACCCTCGCCAGTATCGAGGGGGTCAGTTCCGGCAACTCGCTCAGGAAACGTGTCAAAATCTTGTCCTGCGCGTGGAGATATGGGAGAAACGCATCGATTAGACGAAGCGTCCAACTCTCATACTTCTCAGGGATCTCGCGGGGTGGGCCGGAGGGGGATGCAAAGCGCTGTTGTACACGCTCTCTATACCATTCCTCGCTCAGCCATGTGACCGCAACATCAATGCGTTTTCTGAAGTCCTCGAGGACATAGTTGAAAAGCATTTCCCGTATACTATCGCACATATTGATAGAAGGAAGCGAGACAGCGCTTCCCTCGTCCTTGACAAGAATTTCATCGAGCCCTGCATTTGCGCGAGTAGCTAACCGGGTTATGACCGTTAGCCAAGAGTCGCGATCATATGAGCTTGCGGCGAGTCTATGTAAGCCGGCCTTTGGTTTCTTCGTGGCAGGATCCTCGAGAGCCCGCATAGTACCGAAGACGCGTGCGATAGCGCCTTGTCCGACTCTCGCAGCTTGTTCTGGATTGAGAGTGGGGGGAGCTGGAAGTTTGAAGGCTGGCAAAGCCAGGGCGCCTAGTACTGGCGCTTGCAGATCACGCCTCTCATCCGATGGTGACGAATCTAGCTTGTTCATAAGCTGCTCGGTATCTTCGGCAGCATAGTAATCTGGCTCATAGTCGTCGTCATCTTCTTCCACGTCCAAGGGGGCGGTTTCGGGGCTAATAGGCTGTTGAGCAGCCTCGCGCAAGAGGGCTAACCGGTCTCGAACACCCTACGGCTAATGTCAGCATATGCTTGCAATGAATTCAATAATTATTGCTTCTTACATTAATAGCCCGTTGGAGAATGTCTGTATCTAGTTGGACGATGGTGCGGACACTAATCCTAGCGGCCAGTGGCGCTGGAATCGTATCGCTCACGTTGAATTTCTTCAGCCCATCGTTGTTAGTGAAAGTGAAGACCTCTGCTAGGGTGTTTGCCCCAGGTTTGAGCGGAGTAATTTCGATCTGGGGTTGAGAAGACACCGTCGCGATGCGTTGGCGTTTTGCTTCTACCGCAGCGGCTTGCTCAACCATGGCGCGTTTCCGCCCATTATCGTCAAAAATCTCTGCTCGTGACCGTACAAGGCGCTCAACATATTGTTGCATACGGCCGGCGAGTGGGTTATGGGGATCACTATCCAAATACGTCAATGGTCAATAATGGCACATTACACATGAATGAACGAACTTACCGTCTATATAGATGCGTGAGTAGCATTCGGGTTGTTTTTTCCATGGACTTTATCAGGACTTTGGTCTTAGGCGTTAACGGGGTGGCTGTTGCTAGCCTTAGTGGATTGAAGTTAAGGAGAGCAGACACAATGCGGTTTGTTGTCTTCGGCCGTTGGCGGATTAGGATAGAGAGTGTGTTCAGTGTTGCGTCTACTAACAACGGGTCACTAGAAGGCAAGGAGAACTATCAGTCATTACCCCGGTTGTCAAGATTGTGGGCGGGATATAATGCTTACCTGCTCTCATTTTCCAAGACATTCAGCATCCTATCCAGCAGACCGAAGGCTTCTGCCTCGAGCTGATCGCCATCGAGTGCTGAGTGGCCGGCCGGAACCATATTGCGAGAGATGTCGAGAGCGTCGCCGCGCTGCATCGAGTTAGCATCATCTACCACTCGGATATGTGTCGATTCTCGTACTCTTGGCTCGGGATTGGCACTCGAGGTATGTGCTAAAACTACCCTTTGCGCGAACTTGACGCAGCAGATCCGTATCGTCAATGGCGCGGTATCCCATATGTCTCTTATTCTCGTCTTGATAGCAGTCATCTTCTCCCATGTTGTGGAGTCGTAGGAATTGTTAATTCTGGCACAGGGTCCAATGTCAGCGATGCGCCCCTCGTAAAGAGTGACAGAAGTAGGCGGGTGAATATAGATATGCCGGCGACATCGGCTGGAGCGAGAGAGCTGCTGCACGCAAAGTCACAGACTAAGGCGGCGCGGCACGGTCTACAGATGAAGCTACAATACGGAAGTGGTAAGGGGCACCTACATCCACCGCATAGCCAGCGGGTATATGCTAGCTGCAGCCTGTATCACGCCACGCAAGACCAAAACATCCTGCCTCGGATCTTCTACCAGCGATTTCAAAGTGTCGAGGACCCCAAGTGACAGTGTCTCCTTACTGCTAAGCGGGACAGCAGGGCTAGCGAAAGCCTCGGCGAGAAATTCGGAGCCCCATCTTCGAAACTCAACCTGCGAGGACGGGCCAATGATGGGCAGGGTAGCTTGAATGACCTGCGCATAGTACGAGACGTCCTTCAGAACCAGCCCGCGAGCGCCCTCTAGCTGGCGTATCTGGTCGGCCACTGACAACTGAGTACCAGTAGCCATGGCGACAGCATGTGTAGGACTAACGCAGACTATCCTAGAAGACGAGCTTAAGGGGGGAGGGCGATCAGAGGGAACTACAGATGGCGAGGAAGAGTATGGCCAAGGGAAGAGGGGTTAAGACAGCAGTTTTGGTTACTGTAGGACAGTAGGCCAGGGAGACAATTGGATGATGGCGAGCGTGACGATCAAGGGCAAAGGAGACAATGAGCCTATGCTATTTGACCTGGCCTAGGAAGTCAGTGTGGCTGAAGCAATCGATGTCGAGAACAATGCGCGATGTACAGCGTTAGCCTGCCGGTGAGGAAGTGAAGGTGCAGGCGTAGATGTCGGCGCTGGGCCGGACGCAGGCGGAATGAATCGGCAGTGGTGATGATGAGAACGGGTGTGGGTTGTTATTTGGGGTCCTGCTTGGTGATGTCAGTTGGGAGCGTCTCTTATAACCTGCGACGAGCCTTGTAGATGGTAGAGACTGCGTTTGCGTTACATGCGCGCGCGTCTGTAGCATGCGGCAAGACGTACCAGGCACCGCAGTCTCTTCGGCAATAGATGCATGAATAAATGAGAGCCTCGAGGTGGGGTGATGGAATGGCGCACCGAGCATTACTGTCATGGGTTTTACAAAAGAATGCGAGAAGTATGGAGAAAGGATCGCGGTTGGAACGCGAAGGTACGAAAGCTCAGCCAGGCTACCTGAACTAGCCCAGTACATACAGTACAGTACTGTACATGACCCGCTGTAGCCTAGGAAGTAGGTACAGTAGGGTGTAAGAAGTCTAAGGACAACTCTATTAATTTTATGTCTACTTTTTTAAACAAAACGTATATAAACTTTTGATACTATTTTTATTACAACGTTATAATTAACTTATTTTAATTAAAACAGTTTTTTATTATATTTTCGAAGTTTTAAACGGGTTATATAAAAATTAATCCGTTTAAATATGTTATTATTTAAGTTTTTTATTATATTAAAAAAACTTTTTTTAAAATTAAATAATTCGAAAACGTTTTTAAAACAATTGTTTAAAATATAATTTAAAAATATAAAAAAGATATAATTAATAAAGTCGAATTTATATTCGAAACGAAATTTAAATTTAAAAAATTAAAAATAATTATTTTATATTATATTTATTAATTATTTCGAATTATAATTTTTAATTATAAAACAAGTTTCGAAAATTTTTATACGTTTTCGAAATTAAAATTTTATATAAGTTATATAATAATTCGTAAAATTTTTAAACGTAATAATTAATATTATAAAAAAACGAGTATAAAACTTTAAATTTTTAATATTAATAAATTAAAACAATGTGTTTTTTATAAATTAAATAAAAAAACAATATAGTTTTTTTAATATTAATTTAATAAAATTATTTTTAAATTTAATTATAACGGGCGTTTTATTTATATAACGTATAATTAATATAAAAAATAATATTTAAATTATATTAAATTTTTATTTAAAAATAACCGGGTTAATATAAACGCGTAAAAATACTTTATAAAATTAAAACGTAGTTTTTTAATTATTTTCCCGTCCGGTTTTTATATAAACGTTATTTATTATATTAATAAAGTTTTAATCCCGTATTATATACTTTTTTATAATTTAATAAAAGTTAAATATAGTTAAAAAATATGTTTTTAAAAAAATAAAACTAATATATATTATATAAAGTTTTATAAATTGTTTAAAAAAATTTAAAATATATAAATTATTATATAATTTTTTTAAAACTTAGATTTTTTATTAATAAAAAATATATAAAATATTTTAAAAATACGAATAATTTTATAACGTTATAAATTTTATATAATAATAAAATTATAATATATAATTTAATTAAAATAAATTTAAATAAAACTTTACGTTTTTTATAAACTTATAATAATTATTACGATAAAGTTATTTAATAAAATTATAAAATAGTTTTTTTAATAAGATTTTTATTTTCGTACGGAAATAATAATTTAAAAAAAATAAATAAACTACGTAATTTAAACGCGTAAAATATTTATAAGTTTATAAAAAAATTTTTATTTATTAATAATTTATTACTTTTTTATTTATTTTATTTTTAATTATTAATTTTAATCCGGTTTAATTTATAAATATAATTAATTTTAATAATTAAATTTATATATTAATTATAA
>MU390386.1:0-70275 GCA_022578715.1 Nemania sp. FL0916
AACGTTTAAAAAATTATTAAAATATAATTATAAAATCGCGAAAAAATATTATTATTAAAATATATTATATTAAAATCGAAAAAAATAATTTAAAACAAAATTATTATATATTAAAAGAAATTATTATTTAAAATATTAAAAAATTTTTAAATTTTTTTAAAATAAACTTATTTATATATTAATAAATAATTAAAATTTACAAAATATAAATCGGAAATTAATTATTAATAAAAAATTTAATTAAAATTTTATAAAATAGTTTTTTTTAAAAAAAATTATTAATATTTTTAATAAAAAAAATACCGAAATCGTAAAATTATAAACAAAATTATAATTTTTAAAAAATAAAAAACAAAAAAAACAATTTAAAAAATATTAAAATATAAAATTAAAAAAAAAACGCGTTTATAAATATAAATAATATATAAAAAATTAAATATAAATTTTATAATAAACGTGTTTATAAAAATAAAACTATAAATTATAAAATATTAAATCGATTAACTATACGAAATAAAACTATTAAAAAAATCTAAACAAAAATAAAAAACTATATTATAATTAAAACTACTAAAAAATAAAATATAAATAAGTGTTATATAATAATAATAACTTCAAAACAAAAGAGGAAAGGTTTTTAAAACTGGTCCGTGCGGTGGCCCGTGAGTTCCCGGCCCGTGACTAGTGGGGTGAACTTATAATCAAAGCTCATTAAGTAAGCAATTGATACAGACCGGAGCAGAAACCGGAGATGGATTTTTGCCTACAACCCGAATTCAATACCTACCAGAGTGCAGAAGCAGGTGTGATCAAAGTCCACACGTAATTGGTTTTTCTTCAAGCCTGCTTCTAACGAGAGCAATAGTCCAAGAGATCGCCATGTTGTGGTGGCTTACACGACATCTTTTTTTTTTCTTTGCCCAACCCCAACCCAAATGCCCAACTGGGCAGTTCTAGTGCAGTGCCAAGACGGCGCCCCAGCCGACTATTAGGCCCAATGCAGCTGCAGATACTATTGATGCCAGGGTGTAAGTGACCAACCAGCGGTCGGGGATCTGATCATAAAACCTTTCAGGCGCGCCCTTATCGTATCCTTCTAGATATGCGTAAGATCTTCAAGAATTTCTACTGCGCAAAGCTAGATGTTGCCGACGCAACATTTGCTTTTTATGTCGCTATGTTCCGTTGTTGGCTAATCAGCCCCAGAAAGTCGTCGCTAGTGGACCGGCTGCATGAGCCGATCTTCGGCGCCTAAAGGGATCTAAGTCAGGGGTTACGATTGGGCTGGTGCCCATTACCGTATTATTCCTATCCTTGACGCTTGACGCTACCTTGAACATCCTCACTTGTTATTTACAGGAGTTTTTGCTGGCTCTCTCTCCATTCTTTACATCCCTTATTGCTGTGTAAAATTATGAATAAATCATATATTCTTCCACAGTTACGAACGCGTGTAGTTACTCAAAAGACAAACTGGTAAGAAAGGCGAGAGAAAGTTGGGCGCTAAGAGATGAGAACCAATTACTATCGTGCAAATCTCACACAAGAAAGCCACTCTCAACTCATCGGCAACGACGATGATGATGGCAATGGCAAAAGCGGTAGTTGCAGCTTCCGAGCGAGAAGCCAAACCTGATTTTTAGGCAGTTACACCAAGATCGGTGGTTACTCAGCAGGATCCAGGGTCCAAATCTCACCACTCGTATGACCGAATACTGATGCCATTAACACGTGATAGCCTTTTAGCAAGACAAACATTCCTAACTTTTGATATTTATCTGGTTGTGATACGTTCCACCGTTCTCTATCGTAATCGCAGGAACCCATCTGACAAACACCAACAATCTTCAAAATGAAGCTGGCCGTCTTTTCCACCAAGCCCTACGATAAGCTCTACCTCACTCAGTCACAGGCCGCGGCTCAGCTCAGCTCCGATGACAGTATCGAAGTCGTCCATCACGAGTTTGCCCTAAGCTCTGAGACTGTGTCCCTCGCCGCCGGCGCGACTGCCATCTGCGTCTTCGTGAACGACACTCTGAGCAAAGATGTGCTAAAATCTCTCCACTCGCTCGGCGTGCGTGCCATCCTCCTGCGCTGCGCCGGATACAACAACGTGGACCTTGATGTGGCCTCACAACTCGGCTTTTTCGTCGCCAACGTGCCCTCATACAGTCCGGAGGCCGTCGCCGAGTTCGCCGTCGCACTCTTGCAGACCCTGAACCGGCACACGCACCGGGCGTACAACCGCGTGCGCGAGGCCAACTTCTCGCTCAACGGCCTCCTCGGGCGCACGCTGCACGGGCAGACCGTGGGCGTAGTCGGCACAGGGAAGATCGGCATCGCCTTCGCGCGCATCATGCAAGGGTTCGGATGCAAATTGCTCGCGTACGATCCTTTCCGCAACGACGAGTTCACTCAGTACGGCGAGTACACCTCGGAGCTCGAGGACCTGCTCGCGCGCGCCGACATCGTGAGCCTGCACTGTCCGCTCGTCGACAGCACGCGGCACATCGTCAACGAGACCACGTTAGCGCAGATGAAGAAGGGCGCCACGCTGCTGAATACCTCTCGTGGCGGGCTGGTCGATACGAAAGCTGTTATCGCTGCGCTGAAGAAGAAACAGCTGGGCGGACTGGCACTGGATGTGTATGAGCATGAGAGCGCGATATTCTACGACGATCATTCTGGTACGATCGTTGAGGACGACGACCTCATGCGCCTTACTACGTTCCATAATGTTCTTGTCTGCGGACACCAGGCGTTCTTCACGGAGGAGGCGCTGCGCGAGATTGCTGATGCCACGATCCGGAACTTGGCGGACTTCGTGCAGGGCAAGGAGTGCAGCCATTCGCTGGTGAAACCTAGTCACGGTGAGGGCGCGGAACCTAAACGGCTTGCGAGACGAGATACCATTCCGATTCGGATTTAGGGAATTGAGGGAAGGCCCCGGTCGCTCGTGAGGTGGAGATAATTTCGGTGGGAGGTACGATGAGCTATAATAACTGAGCTGCTTGTTGCTTGTATAAATCACCACTTCGTCTTAGATCTGAACAATGAAATGAACTTGATTTTCAGATCCCGCACTCACTAATTAGTCCTAAAGGCTTTGTGACTTTCACGCTAATCTGCCCTTATGTATTTAAATTAACCATGCCGAGCAGCCACAGGTATCCCAGTATGATTAACCGATTTGCGCGCCTCCACCCACGAGAATATCACCGCAAAGTCATTACACTGATGCTCGTACCCCCAACCACTACTTCCGGGATCGCCTTCATGCACCCACTCGAGCGCCGTGTCTCCATGGCACATGATGGCCTGGTGCAGGTAGTCCCAGCAGTGTCCGAGATGGCCCGGGCCTTGGTCTATTTCTTCTTGCTCCCCGGCCACGGCTGCGAAATAGCCCGTTCGTATCATTCGCTGTTTTTGCAGTTAGAGAGCCTGTGATGCGGTGATAATGAGATACACGAGAGAATAGCTTGTGGGCTCTTACCAGACAATGGAGCTGATGAAAAACTGAGAGTACAGCTCGACCTTCTGAGAAGGGCGGGTTTGAAATGCTCGTGTCGTTGAACTCGACAAAACCTCCCCCTTCTTAAGTTCTAGTCAGCATACATGAAATCATGAAGGAACCGTCCGACAGCCCACCTGGAAAGAGACTATCCCACGCCGCCTCAGACTCGGTATCTGGCTCACGCGCGAACGTGTCCTTGGGCCAAAAGACTCTGTTGATTCGCCGCTGCGATGGCAGCCATGTAGTCAGCCCCAAATATGCAGAACTAGAACAGCTCCTCTGGGATAAAATGACCACAAGTATCGACGTAAGTGCAGTCACAGCGACGGCGAGAAGGGCTACGGTGCCACGTAAATAGCTATTGCGCTTCTTGTAATGGCTTATACGTGTAGGGTTAGAGCTCGGGGCGCCCATGAGACCAGTCTGCTCTTCGTTTTCATCTCGCCAGGGAAAAGAAGCCATTTTAAGAGATGAATGATTAGAGACCGTAAACTCGAAAATCGACCAGTTATCGCCGGCACTTTTCTTGGGTTCCCTCATAGGCTAGCTTTTCTTTTAAAATCAAGAATAGGAGTAGTCGTTGAGCAGATTCTATTGGGATAGATACCACCACCGATCTCCGGGAGAAGCAATCACATGCTGGGAAGGTTATAATTCGCGATCGTTGATTATCGCATAGATTCCCTATGCCAGTGCTAGTGGTATCATGATGAACTGACCCGATCCTGATACAATAGCGTACAGAGAAGTTGTATGGCCATCTTGTTGGTACAAGATTAAGTGTCGCAATGACACTGCATACCCCGGATTTCGTGATAGTAGCAACCGGTGGGCAGGGAGATATCGAGACTGAAAATCACATGTTGAATGATGCGACAACTTCAGTTCTTTCTTGTCTGTGACCGATTACATACTGCGTTCTCGACTTATATCATCGTGCCGCGAAACCCCGTGTGCCGGCCCTTGGGACCTCTCAGCTAACGATGTTCCCAGATGGCTGACCCAGGCGGTTTTTCATTGTAAAAAGCTTCTTATATAGGCAACATTGCCGTCCCTTCCATCTGTCTACAAGATCCAGGCGGTACTCTTCTTCCGCCAATTGGTAATACTGTAATACATCGTATGTTCATGTTAACCTTAATCCCAGGGCGTTAGACAAGTGTAATCGTAACCCGAATGTAACGGCAACATCTCACCGGTTGCATCGGTAGCACGAAGAATTTATCCACTCCGAGCTCAGTTGCTGCTATGACAAGCTTCTTGTGTGAGAATTTCTGTCACCCGTGATAGTCATTTCTTCAATATTCTCACCAGCGTTGAGTCGTCGAGGCAGCGTCAGGCCTCGCCAGGGCACGAATTTATAGTCGTTCTCATGCAATGAAACTAACAGATTACGAAAACATCTTAGTGTTCTCCATAATTCAAGCCTAATGATAGAATCATAATACTTGTATTCCTCCAGTGACGACCAACCGCGGCTCTCGCCGGATCTCTCACATCCCATCCGGGCCAACACCCCAGTACTACTACCCCTCGGTGAACCCTCCCCTCAAGTATCACGAAACCTCATGCGCCACTCGGCCTCATCGAGTAACCCATCCCACGTACGTCCAAGGATCTCATCATACATGACAGGCGCGACCCTCCTTCTTGTCCCATTCGGGGGGCGCAGGGCATCAAACATCGGCTTCGTCAGACCCTCGATGCGATGCTCGTTCTGCCAATCGAGTATCTGCTCGAAATCGACACACTTGCGTGTGACGTCGAAGTCCGGGAACGGCGGCTCGCGCTTCTCGTACCAGCCAAAGCTGACGAACTCCATGCTCGGCTGACACATCAGCCACTGCGCAAGCTTCTCCTGACAGTGCGATAGGTGCGCGCCGTAGGACGGCGGATAGCCGTTTGGGAAGTAGTGCTGGTAGTTGTGGTACAGGCTCTTGCGCATCGAGTTCAGGCAGTGGAGTAGGTGCATTCCGTCGATGATGGCTATGTAGCGGTCCTCGTTGGGCTGGCTGCTTGAGCCGCTATCGTCGATCCATTCAGGGGGCGTGTTCACGGCGGAGCCCGGGTCTTTCCCAAGCTTCAGGAGTTGATCGCGCGTGATCTCGAGCATGGCAACGTCGGTGATGCGTCCCCAGGCAATATCGACGGCGTCGCTGGGGTTTTGTCGCCAGATAGATTCATTGGCTTCCAGGGGATGTTGGGCAGTTGTGCGGGGCCCCCAATGCGGCGTCATGCTATCGAGGGCAGGCGCTTCAAACGTGGCAGCGATATGTTAGTTCTGAAATGTATATCATACAGTTGAGTGCATGGTGTACTAACAAAAGTAGGAGGTGTGCCGTGAGAGTTCTATCTCACACTCCTGACCAGAGCTTGGCCTGGCAGCAAGAAAAGACAGCGAAAAGAGGCAGACAGATGCAGCAAACAATAAAACATTCCCAATGATGAGACACACAGCGGCCCTTGAGTACGCCATTGAGTACGCTAGAGCTTCACATTTTATCTTGTCAGTCGCTGCTCATGGCCCGAACTCAAGGCGGACCACTCACAAAGGATGGCTTCGTCAGCGTTTTCTTGATCAGAAATTGTGTCATCTTGCGGCATCTTCTCGTATAGAAGGCCAGCTTCCGGTGCCTAAGTAGATGAGTCGTGTTAGCTTTTCGGTATCCATAAAGCCCATAGAGGGAGTCACACAGAAAAGAAGCCTACTACTGGGTGCTGGCCCTTGGTAGTCTTCTTCCAAATCTTCCAGCTCATCATGGCTGTAGCTGCGGCTTGCAATGTAACTAGCTAGGAGAAAAGTCGGTTATTCGTTCATTTATTGCTGAGATCTAGTATCGAATTTACTAACTTTATAATGTGTCTTGAGACCTCAGTCTTGTCGTCCGGTTCTATGATGGCACGATTTCCAAGCTGCTGATAGTTTGACATGCCAGTATACATACATCCAGCTTGCATTTGATCTGTCAAGAGTGATAGACCTTCGAGGAGTACTGAATAGTCTCAGAGTGTACGAATCGATCGTTGTCTTACTCTATTTTCGCATTGAACTACCCCGGCAACATCAATGAGTGTGTTCCCGTATCACCAGAGGGACGTATGACACGCTCTAGAGAAGATTGAACAACTGTAAATCAGATCATTACACGGCATCATGCATTCTCCTCGAATGATCAGATGAAAGGGACCAATCATATAACTTTTGCGACACCGAGTGTAGCATTTTGAAGACGAGAATCTGACGATACGCAAATTTCACAATGCCTTCGAAACTAGTGACACGAGACCCGGGCAGCGATGAAGGTCACATCTAATATGATAGCTTGCTGACGTAGCATCTTGAGCCAACAGATCATATAGATGGACACTGTTGATGATCTATAGTGTAGAAGAACATGTGAATGCGAGACGGAGCGGGGATAGAACAACTCTATCAGATATATATAAATGCAACTTAATTCTACAATAATTCATCGCAAGACTTCTAGTCTATCAGCATCTTCATTATCGAGACATCAATCTCAGGTCTTAGCGAGAACTCTGGCAAGACACAATCTCAAGTCCAGGTCAGTTCCCCGTTGGATAGGAGGCAAGTGACTTCAACACTGACCGATTTCTAGTTTCTTATATCGAATTCGACAATATGCGAACCCAAGCATACCTATCCATCATTGTTGCGGTTGCTGGTATTGTCAACAGTGTACCAATCACAGCTGAAGGTGCTGTTGAAGGTGCTGCTAATCTGACTATTGGGGCCCCTGAGGCTGATGGTGCCGTTGAATCGATCATCAATGCTACCGAGGCCGACGTGGTCCCCAAGAAGAGGACTGGTGGGCGCTTCAAGCCTATCTGGGTAGTTGGTTATGATGAAGATGAAGAAAAAGGAGAGCATATCGGTTTTCGCTTGTTTTCTGACGGCGATAAGGACAGCGAACCTCACGAAGCCCATATGAAACCGCACAATGCTCATGTCAAAGCTCACGACAATCATGATCATGAATCATCGTTCTGGTACTATTATTATACTTATTAGTCCAGGATGAGAGCTCAATGCTAGGGCTAGACTGTACGTCTGGCTGCACTCCCCCACCTGGGTCATCAATATTGAATGACTAGTGTCGAAAATCGTCTGGTTCAAGCGAAATTTCTTTAACATCATTGTTACTAGTCGACAAATAGGATAAATTGATCAGCGTCCAGGCGGATGCTCCGCTTCATGCCTACATTCTCTCACTAAATGTACTTATGCCACCGTATATCTCTCCTTCTGCAGCGTCGCATTTTTCTTATCAACTCTGATCGAGTCCGACCAGAACTTGACCTCAACGCCGAATTCCGTTGTACCCGGTGCGAGAAGCGCGCTCGTTTTGTTCGTCCACTCGTCCAAGACCACATTCTCGTCGTCCCCATACCATAAAATGCTATATCCCTCCTTCGGCGAGATAGGGACCTCTCTAAATTCCCCAAGCGGAAGTAGAGTGAGACTGGCATTTGTCGAGCCATCTGGTTGAGCTGTCTGCGTGATGTTGTCGATGAGGGCGAGCTTCCCAAGGAGCGCTAGCCAAAGACCTTCAAGGCAGACGTTGCAGTAGTTCGGAGAGTAGATGCTTCGCATGCAGCAGTAGTCATTGGTCGGGCGATAAGTAGTCTCATTCTGATCGGAGAAGCTAGAGAAGTAGAGTAAGCAAGGAGAGCTCAATTAATGAGTTTCGGTAGGGCTTAGATACTCACGTAGGATAAATACCGTGGTATTCGAGGTCGAAATGGAACCTAACCGATGCGATAAATGTCAGATACACCCAAGTCACAACCCGACCGAGTAAGTAAATTATAGGGGTAAAACTCACTCCTCCTCGGCAACACCATATTCCAATATTTCGAGATTGCACAGCTGAGCAGCTCCTTGTATCTCTTCGTTTAATAGTGTGAAGGAAAGTTCATGTTCTCCAGGACTCAACGATGTGTTTATTTTCATGTTGTAGATGTACCGATCTACTCCAATGTCGGGGAGAATCTCCCAGCCTACATCTTCCCCGTCTACTTCGACAAGCAAATCGTCGCTCTTCGTCATGCCGCTATTTGAGATTCTTGTCAGTTATCACGTGTCAAGGAGGATTTCGGCGAGAAAATTACGGGCTTGCAGCAAGTAAGAGTTGATCATGGAAGAAATTAGCCGATGACGCAACCCGTGTTCGCAAAGTGCTTTGAACAGAGGTGCGAGGGATACCGAAATCTTACCTCACACTGAATTGAAGCAAATATGTATCGTAAGTTCCTGCCGAAGTAAACTTTTGGCTCCATTTCTGCGTCGTATTCAGTAGCGTCCACGGATAGGCTTGTATCGGCATATTGGTGCGCTCGACTTTTGGCTCGCTTGGGGGATCAGTATACCACTGCTTCCACCCCACTGAATTGGGAGATTTGGCAGAGTTGACACCGAAATATGTGTATCCTCCTTCATACTCTTCACCAACATCGATAATAGAATGGCCCAATTCATGGCGTATGACGGCGGGTCCATTGTAGGGGGAAGCAGTCACAACACTAATAGAGCGTGAGCAGTACAATACAAAATCGGAAGACAATGAGGCTTCGCAGAACTTACGTAAATTCACCGCCTAAGCCGCCGTATAGGGGATCATTGCCCAAGAGTATAGGGAAATCGCACGCCGTTGAATCGCAGGCTGCGTGGGCCACGTCTGGTTTATCGTAATAGACGCCACGCAGCTCAGTACCATCGCGATATAGGCCGTAGACAGTGCTTTTATCAACACGTAATCAGCGATCAAGTATTCGATCTGATATGACAAAAGTGTACTCACTCCAAGGGATTCCCGCCGACACCAACGCCACTCTTTAAGTATTAAGTCAGACAACGAAGTGCTTAGGCCGAACCGTATTTCACTTTCAATTACGTACCTCGGCACTAGGGGAAAACCCAGCCCAGAAGTTCATCAAAGGGACCACATCTGCGAATGTCTGCCCGTCTGTGACATCCGCAGCGAGGGTCATAGCATCCGTGAAGAACTTGTCCTTTTCTTCCTCGGTGTCTGTGTCATAAAATCAGCAGGCGTTGCCCAATCTACTTTCACAGAATCGAGACGTACAGCCATCTCCGAAGAAGATGAGGTCAATGCGATTGTCCGACGGCCCATTCACGATGAGGGGTTGAATGTCAAGAGGGGGCGGCGCGACGTCTTGTCTCACCCGGACTCTACCTGTCTTGCGCGCGAACTCCCCTTCCCACTGATGCTCGCAGAATTGGGCCAAGGCCACATTCGCTGCCGCGGTTAGTAGTACTGAGCTCTTCATGGTGAAAGTTGTGAATTCCTGAACACCAACAAGCCACGACTTCCAATCGATTCACTTCCCGCCGTTTTATGCATCCACGAGTATCAAAGATCGCCACAATTATACGGGACTTCAGAGTATCACTCTTGGCATACTCCAAGCTTCCATTCTAGTCTGGCCTACCTTCCAGAATGGGCATACCGCAAGTCTTGATTGCCTGTCAAATTGATACCTTTTGATATGATTCTCCAATTGATGCCTACTGACGTTGTGTGACCCGGCTTCTTATCGGCTATCTGCCGGTGAGCTTCATCGCTTCGGTTGGGACAGCTTGGCGTCGTCAATGTTGTAGTATATCAAGAAATGAGAGGGGAAAGGTGACAAGATCGTCTCAAAGTCCCTTACACGCAGTACTATGTTAGCACGTGTTTGACGTACACCTCAATGCGCAGTTCGGACAACGCATCAAACATAACACGAGATCATTTCGGAATTTCCTCCAACCAGCTTCGAGAGCGTCAAAGCGAACTTAATTGTTAATTTCACAATTCCGAACATGAACAACCCACGATAATAACATTATGTACGCTTCATCAGATAGCCGGGCACTCGTATCACAAATAGTGCTTTCAAGATGATAGAAAAAGCAGTGATATACTAACCTAGTCGAGTTGCCGTGGCATGTCAATGTCTCAGTGCTTGGGAGAAAAGATGTCACATAACACCAATCTCACGACGATATGCGCTCCTCATGAGCGAGAACGAAATGCATTATGATGAGCTGTATTATATTGACTTCATCATATATCGCATAATCTTGAGCCGGTAACCCCGTCCCAATGATTCCCAGAATGATATTAAAATGCCCACGCAATGCTAAGCCGATGTCGCAAGAGCCAAATAAACAAACATCAAATTTCCCCATACCATTAAGACACCAAATTCCCATACCCAAGTCTAGGCCCAACACCCACAACATCCCTAAACCTCCAGCCTACAGCCCACAAGCGCTCTCATCAGCCAACACAGCCTGGGCATCGATCCTGCCCAAGGCGACCGCCTGGCCATTGGTGAGATCATTCATAGCCGCGAGCGCGAGATTAAATCCATCACCAGCGTGGTCGACAGCCAAGATATTCACGCTGCGGCCATTGTAGGACAGCGTCCAGCACGTGCCGCAGCCGGTGGAGTTCCAGCCCGCGACCGCCGCCGCCGCGCCGATGTTCGGGAACCGCGGGATCTGCCCCTGCGTCGTCCACCCGTAGCGTGTGGTTAGGCCGTTGGCGCCGTCCGAGCAGGATACTAGGGATAGAGAACGTGATGCGTCGTCGTAGCCTTGGTCGTATGCGACTGGGAGTAAAATTGTGTCAGTAAGTGCTTTCGAAACGGTGCATAGTAGGTAGATCTGGAAAAGTGAAAGTATGTGATCAGTTGGCGTAAGAGATGTCGCAAACTCACCAGTCACAGCCGAGGTGGCGGCGGCCAGAGATAGAAAGCTGATGATATTGCTGAGCTGCATCTTGTTTTTTATGCTCTTTAAACGAATGACGGTTTTGACGATAGTATAATAGAAGATACTGGCGAAGAGGTTGTACTAGTAGAAGAGCTTTGCCGTATTATAGATATAAATGATGCTTTAATATAGCTAGTGTCTTGTCTTGCTAAGAGGTCTTAGATGGAGCTTGTCTTTGAGATGAATAGCAAGCACGAGACAAGAAACGGCACGCCACCAGAGGTCTTATATACCGCCTCCATGTTCTCCCTGTGTGACCTTAGCATCATTATTGGGCACGATGTATATTCTCTTTGTGTAGCCATTTTCAACGCATACGTATGGAAAATGCAGATCCCCCGTATTGGAAAGGTATCGCATAGGTTAGACGTCCGTCTGAGTAAGAGGTAGTGGTCTGTCTTCGTATTGCTCCGGGGCTGGGTCTGGTGTACTTTAGCCCACCTGCATGCGCCATATGACATATCCTCGTACCCACTCTTTACACGGCGATTTCAGTGCCTCCAGCTCTATGAAAACAATAACTTGTAGTTACAGAGTACGCCTATCGTAAAAGATATGACGTGGAGCTTTGTTCCATCACGATTATATAAGTACTTTGACGCGTTTCAATTTATAAATCACAACATTTAACGCACAAATCTAGCAGATTAAGTCTTCTCACATTCAAATATCCACACGCGACGTGAGTGCACAGAGCCATCCACCCCAACACGTAAACACCCCAGCGTAGGACAAAAGCCTGACTTATCCAGGTGTCTTACCCGCGAGGGCGATGCAGACGAGAATAGCAATAGCGCAGGCCTGTGCAGGCCATACCATATCTCGAGCTCGTAACCCGCATTTTGCAAACTCCTCGTCCGACCCAAGTCAAGCCAAGCCAAATCTACTAGGAAGCCCATAGCCATAGCAGTGCTACCCACAGTTGTACTTTATGCGTATGCGGTGTCTCCCCATAATAGGGCCAAAAAAAACCTTCGCAAGCAGGGGCGATCATAGGACCACGAATACAAAGACATCAGCTGGCCCATTGTCGCTAGCTACAGTAGTGTAGGAACCTCGTGTTGGCTGTCCGCCGGACTTTCTGGGCATTAGACAAGTACCGGCGTAATACGCGGGATAGGGCGATCTTCGTTGTCTCCTGCCCCCCAGAGTCATGGGGCCATGCACAAGAAGTAGATGTGCTTGGCTTTGATTGGTGAACTACTCATAGCAGTGCTGCTTCTTATTGCACTCTAAGGCAGCACTAATAGTAGCTGGTTGCAGCTATTAATATGACCTTATTAGCTTTCATAGCTGCTCGTGCTTAGCTAGCAATCCGTATAGCGCACAACGTCTCTTGTTTATATACTGCTTGTAAACACCATTGCAAGACGCCGCGGACCATGTAAGCTGGGGGCCAGGGGTCGACGGCATACTCGCGTGCATCAGGTTGGGACAGAAAGTTGCTGCGTTATCGAAAGATTACGTGGTAGGGAAAATTCATTAGCAGCATGTATGACAAGTACGAAGTATTAGAACTTGGAATTTAACGTCATATGAGGCAAGCTGGTAACAACAGTAGCCAAGTAGCAGAAATCGTAAGACGCAGTCCCCAAATGCGATACCCCGTCTAGTTGGGAATATATGCTATGTTGTCACTTTATCGCATATAAAACTTTCCCTAGTAATATGGATTGTCACGAGGAGAGCATCAACAATTTATACATGTGCAGTTATTATTACTATATGTGTACATCTTCAGGTAAGCTCTCATTCGGCTTCTCCATTTTTGTCCTCTCCAGGGATGTCACTTTGTTCTGGGACATCCACTATAGCTCCAGACATTCGTTAGGATCACATATGCCCTCCCTATCCCCGGGCTATGCAAAGTACAAAGGAAATAAAATAAAAAGACAACCACTCAATCCTCAGAATCCATCTTTGGATTTTGCGTACATCATCTGTGAAAGGATTGAATGTGTATGCGTCATTAAATTCCCAAATAACACGCACCGAAACATTTGGGGGTATGGGTATCAATCTCGCGTGATGCAAATCAATAGCAAACAGTATCAAAGCAGATTCAACAGACAGGCTCAACACTCCTAATCACCTTCTCGTTCAGTGACTTTGACGTCTAGTCGTCGAAGAAAGACGCATCGTCGAATTCTTCCATGCGAGCGTCGTCATCATACGAATTGGACTGCATCATGGGAGGAGTACGGGGTTCTTTTCGGTCCTGTCGCGGTGGGGG
Source organism: Nemania sp. FL0916 (assembly GCA_022578715.1). NCBI lineage: Eukaryota > Fungi > Ascomycota > Sordariomycetes > Xylariales > Xylariaceae > Nemania > Nemania sp. FL0916. The sequence goes on from MU390386.1 coordinate 13,552, forward strand.
TGTGCTCGCAAGAGGAACATTATCAGCCTTCCGAGTCGTGACAGACGGGCCTCGAGATCTGTTGGCAAACTGCTCAGCAGTATAGCGGCGACCGGTGTTTCCAAATGCGGTAGGTTGTGGTTGGCTAGGCTCTGCCTGAGGTGTGTTGCGGATTCCGGACGCTGGTGGGGTCATTAGACCGGAGCGACCGCTTTGTGAGCTAACTGAACCGGACTTAGAGGGGGTGGCATTTCTTCCGACAGCCGGGGACGACACAATGTTGGACAGCTGGCTTGATCTACGCCAATTGCCCCAAGCAGCAGCAAGAGGGCCAACCGCTTGGGCGACTCGAGGAGTTGCTGCTTTCGATATCGTTGCGGCGATGTTGGGCAGGTTAAGAGCCGAGGCCCCATTCATAGCGCGTTCACGCTCTTGCTCTTCCATTTGAAGATTCGCTTTGAGGCGAATAGCAGCATCTTTTACCGCTTCCCTGTCATATTTGTCTGCAGAGAGCGCCGAAATAATATCCTGGAGATCGCCATGTCTCACAGCTAAGAGTTCGCGCAGCCATGTGATTTCATCGTCTCTCTTAGAGATCTTGGTTGGGGCCTCGGGGTCAAGATCAGCCACTTTCTGTTCGAGCTCTTCGATACGTTGCTCGCGAGCTTGTAATTGCTCTTGTAGAACCATGATGGACTCGCGGAGAGCTTGGGGTGATATCTTTTCTGGAAGCTCCATTGCTTGTGCCAACTGCTTGGTTTGCCCAGCAGGGCCAGGATGAGCCGAAGCTTCGGGCATTGCAATCGATTTGGAAGCTTGAGCTGCGGCTTGGGCTGCAGCTTTAGCTGCCTCCTGTGCTACTTGTACCTTGTCTTCAAGATGCGCAACACGGTCTTGTAAGTGCTCTGTCTTAGATGCGGAAAGACTTAGTCGTTCCAAGAGATTCTGTTCTGTGCGCTGCGCATCCTCAGCCGCGTTGTTGATCTGTCGCTCGTATCGAGCTTGAAGATCTTCTAACTCGTTCTGGTGCTTGCGAGTCGATTGCTCAAGTTCAGTGGCCTTCGCTGTCTGGAAAGCTTGAAGCTCGGCCTCTTTAGTGTTCTGAGCTTCTTCAAGCATCATTTCGTGATGTGCGTTTGCAGTATCGGCATCCAGTCTAACTTGGTCAAGTTCAGTTCTCAGTCGAGTCATTTCCTCTTCGAAATCAGCCTTGACGATATTAGCCCGATCGCGAGCAGCTTCAAGCTCTGCTACGATAGACTCGCGGACTTGTTGTGCTTCGATAGCCGCTAAATCTTTGGTTCCTAGGATTTCTGCTGCTGCAGCATCTTTAGCCTCTTGGATTTCCAGCTGAGCGCGTTCAAGTCCGGCCGCTAGAGAATCTTTAGCTTCTTGTGCCTTGAGCAGGGCTTGTTGGACGTCAGCGGCTGCCGATTCTTTGATTTGTTCAATCTCATCTTGGATAATATGCCTCTGGGAAACCGCCGCATCGCGAGCTTCCTGAGCTTCTCGTTGAACGCGGAGGGCTTGTTGGTGAAGATTATGATTGTCGTCGCGCAGTTCCGTGAGCAATGCTTCCAATCGTTTACATTCGCTAACTGCTCTCATACCGGCACGTTCTCCGCCTTCCAGCCTCTCGACTTCGACTTCAAGTCGCTCACGTGTTCGTGCCTCCGCTTGAAGTCGAGCATCCAGTACTTCCTGGCGTGCGACAAGGGCTTGTTCCTTCTTAGATCGTCGCGAATTTTCTTCCGTGATTTCTCGAGCTGCATGTGCCATGTCATCTTGCAAAGAGATGAACTTGGCTCTCCAGTTATCCCTGATCCTTTCATTCTCTTCGATCTGTACGCTAAGGGTATCGATAAGCTTATGAAGATGTTTGTTCTCGTTAACAGCTTGAGCGAAGTCTTCGTCTTGTCGGGCTGCCGAGTCTCGAGCTTGTTCTGCTTCAGAACGCCAGTGGCGGGATTCTTGGCGTGCTTCACGAAGCTCGGTGTCAGCAACATTCAGACGATTCTTCAGTTCAGCCTGGGTTTGCTCGGCATTTGCCTGGGCGGCATCAAGCAGAGCAAGGCGCATAGATGTCTTCCCAGAGGACTGTTCCATAGCCTTAATCTTCTGATCACGCTGCTCAACAACATCTCGAAGACGGTCTTCTTCTTCCGAGGAGATTCGGAGCAAACGCTGGATTTCTGAAAGTCTGTCCTCCGCTTCACGACGAGAAGCAAGCTCGAGCTCGGTCTTACTTTCTTGAACCTTCAGCCGATCCTCCAGGTCATGGACTCTTTGGTCGAAGATGCTGCGGTTCATGATCTCGACTTCAACCTTCGTTTCGGCTTGCTCTAACTGGCGACGAAGTTCGGAGGTACGGTCTTCTGCAGCACGGCGAGTAGTAATTTCGGTTTCGACTCTAGCCTCGCCAAAGTGAAGCTTTTCTTCAAGCTCTTGCACACGGAGACGTTCAGTAGCAGATCTCGACTCTTCTGCGCGCAATCGTTCCTCCAGGGCCTCCATCTTTGATTGCATCTCGAGCAATTGCTTGCTAGCTTCTTCGTCGTCTTCTACGATTACAGGTGGAGTCGGAGGCATACGATTCTTAACTGCCTCTTCCACGATATTACGAAGCTCCTCACTGCGGAAGTTAGGCATGCTCTCGGCCATTAGCAGCTTCATGTCTTCGAGCGCTTTGACAACGCTGAACTCGTCTTTAGCCTGGTCGTCATCGACTGAAGGCAACTGCGAAGATTCAAGAGCGCGAGCAGTGTTGTGCTGATTCATGGCATCGACTACAGCGATGCGAATCTGCTCTAGTCTCCTATCCCTCTTCGGGCTCATGGATCTACGCATCGGAAGTTCCTCATCTTCATCGTCAGCATCACTTTCCTGAAGTTCTGCCGAGAAACTACGCCGGTCGCGTCGGCTAGAAGGTGCTCTATGTGACAATTTGCCCAAGACTTGCTGTATAGAGCTCAATGTGTTCTCAAGCGGATCGAGGCGCGAAGCCAGAAGGCTGCCCACCAAATCGTTGACATGTCCGTCGAAGTATTGAACTCGTTGCTCAAGTTTATCCTTCTCGCCGTCGCTGAAGTCATCCCATTCGCTTTCGGGCACGTCTTCCCTCGTGTTTAAGCGATGAACAGGTGCGTCAAAAGACTGGGAAACAGCACTATGCGGGGGATCAAGGAAGGGATCCTCGAGCTCGGTCGACGGCTTAGGATGCATAGGCTCTTGAGACAGATTTCGATACTGTCGAGGACTAGGGCTAGGGGCGTCACTTCGGAATGGCACTTGCGGTGGCAACTGAACCCGAGGCGACTCAGTAGCAACCGCCACTGGTGCCTTTCGTGAAGGACTAGGCTGAGACCATTGAGGTGACTCTGCTATTCTCTTGGCTCCCATGGTAGGGTCATTGTCATTCATTTGCTGCATTACAGCATCGATCTCTTCAAATGTGAGATCATAGGTTCCATCGCGATCGGGTTGAATACCAGCATCTGACGGTGGGCTGACTGGAAGCGGCTCGTAGCCATGAGATTCCAGTGCTTCAGTATGAACCGGTGATGCGGGCTCTTGGTCAGACACAGGCGATGGTGAAATGACATGTCGAGAATCTGTCTCCTCTACCGATTTTGGCGATTCTGAAGGACTTGAGGCAAATCGTGAAGCCTTTAGGCCCTTCGGAGGTGGTGGAGGGGATGCAAACCGTGAGGCAAGCAGTCCTCTGTTCGATATGGGAGCAGGTTCCGGAGATAACGAGACATTTCGCTGTATTTCTTGCGCTTCGGTAGCCATATCTGTTGGGGGGAAATCTGGCCCAGGTGTTGGAGAACCAGCACCGTCTTCTTCTGACTCGGGAAGAGATCCATCCAGTTGCTCCGGTTGTGTTGAGAAGTCGGGCTCAAACGGTGTATTAACAACTTCTGGAGTTCCGAATTTGAAGCCACCAGGAACAAAGGGCTGAGCAGTGGCAGAGAAGTTGGGCTTCCGTGCTTCATTGAACAACGGTTCTTGGTCGCCAAACGGTCTTGCATTATTAAAATCATGCACTTCGACCTCATTGGCAAGCTCGATCGATCTCCAATTGGCTGTGTGTGGGTCTGGAGAAGTTGCAGATGGGCTTGTAGTTGCTTTCGTATCATTGGATTCTGACGCAAGCTTGCCGTCTGTAGATTCGGAGACCGTAGATGCCAAGGTGACATCACCCACGTTCACAGTCTCGTCCTCGTCGTCTCTTGCGTCCACATCGGCACCAATATCTATGGGCTCGCTGTCGTTCTCTTGCTCAGGTGTGTGCGCGGTATGAACATCGGATTCTGCGTTCAGCGGTGCTTCAGGTTCAGGCGTAGGTTCAGCGAATAGTGGGACGTCATCATCATTATCCCCCTTTTTGAACTGCCTCTTTGCACGACTGGCACCACCATCAACACGGTCCTCTCCAGTGGCTACGGCATCGGTAGAAGTGTGAGGTGCAAGATCTGGCGAATGCCGGCTTGAAGGTCGCACAATCGGAACAGCCTTCGATTTCTTGGCCCCAGAACCATATTCGGAGCTGCTGAGGTCGATATTGTTGAAGATGGATGCCGGCTGGGTCTCACCATTCTCTGTATCAGAGGCCCCAGCTCGTGTGAGCGATGAAGCCAACGAACCCATAGGTTGAAATGCTTTCGCATCCGGGTTGAATTTCGGACCAGATGTTGAAAAACTAAAATCACTCCTATGTGGCGAGAAGGCTGGAGCAGCAGGATTGATCTTAGAAATCGATGATCCGGTGGATGGGACGCTAAAGTGACTCGAGGTCGCAGACTGAGGAGCCGGGATGGATGTTTGCGCTTGGAATGAAGCAGGCATGAAAGATGGTGCCTGTGGATTCTTTCCGCCAAACACAAATTGACCAGGCGTGAAGCTGCTCTTAGGGTTAAATTTGAATTCGGCGGCGCTAGCATTGAGCTTGGAAAGAGACGGCTTGCTGTTATGACTGCCCTGTCGCGAATGGAGTTTACTGGAAAATGATTCCGACTCGGCCCAGGGGTTACTGGCCATTGAGGATGATCGCTGATGCAGTTGGTTGGCATAATCATTCAAAGGCTGTGCTGGCGTGCCAAAATTGCTGGTATCCGTCTCAGCCTCGTATGCGTTATCAGTCTTCGCCATATCATTGATGTTGGGCTGGGATTTCCGCAAGTTCACTTCGTCAGTGCTGTCACGACCCTCGTCGTTATCAAAGAACGGCTTCTGTGATAAAGAGTGACCTCGGCTGTGAGGTTGTGGATGATGTAGTTCCGGTCCCTCATCTGAATCCGTGCCGATGCCGCTGAAATGAACAGATGGTCCTCTCGCGTGTAAAGAATCGGCTATCGCAAAATCATCCATGGCACCGTCAGCCTCCCGAGGCCCAATCTCGTTGTGTGGACTGTAATCTTCATGTTCCAATTGCGATCGGAACTGTTCTTCCAAATGGTATTCTGCCTCGTCAATTTCCTTCTGTAGGCTGTTGCTGGCATTGTGCTGTATGAAAGGCGCTGGTTCTGGGCTCTTGGGCGGACTCTGGTCATAAGGATTCGTTTGGGTCTCTTCCTCGTCATCCTCGCGCACTTCTTGCAGCCGTGGCGATGCCCGTGCAGAGTCTTGCCTATGGAGGAACTGGTGAGGCAGCATCGGGTACTGGAGAGACTGGTGCCTCTGGTGAACACTAATTGGCGGCAGCATACCGTCAGGCTGGAAAGGCGAGCTTGGTGATGCTATATTGACCATAGAAGGCGAGCCAGCACGACCCATGTGTTGTTGTTGAAGTAGCATTTGCGGAGACCATCTCAGCGGCGACGGTTGATTAGATATGTGGAACGGAAGTTCATGCGGCGATATGGAGATTGAGGCACGAGAATTGAATCTTCCCGGTGGCGGGCCATTAAACGACACAGGCGACGTTACTGCCGGGATTGCTGGACTTTGTGTTCCAGATGGGCCGCCCTGGAAGAACGGCGCGGGGAATGGGAAGCCTGGAGGACCGCTACTAGCAGCAGACGGCGTAGGCAATGGAGGCGAAAAAGGAAGAGCCCGAAACTGAGCCGAAGCTTGTCGACTGATATTAGATGCCACCGGAGATATCGATGGTTGAGGTGCTGGTTCTTCCTCAGCAAACGTCACACCAAGTGCCCTAAGTTTAGCTTCTGCGAGATCGTTGACATAGTCTCTCCATGCTGCAAGATCGTAAGTAATGTGTCTCACTAATTGGATACGAAGATGACTCACCATTGAGATCTGGTAGAGTGACAGTATACCGCCCAGATGATCGCTCCTTCGCGACATCATCCAGAAGGGGCCATTCGTCTCGGCTTCGAGAGTGCTTCTCTGGCGCCCCATCCAATCCATCGCCATGCAGGTCAAACCCTCTTGTGCTATACCCGAGCTGCTCCCAAGATTGCAGCATAGCCTCAGTACCAGCAGCATCGAGAGGCATAGGGGCTTTCCCAGGCTTGCCCCGCTCCTCATCACGAGGGATTAAGACTAGAATATTCTTCCCCCTCCATGGTACCTTCTTCTTTAGCCGAGGAGTTTGCGATAAAACTGGCTTGGCAGGTTTTGTGGGCGTTATGGGAACCTCGGATACGACGCCCACGTCATGGGCCGAGCCATTGAGTCCTGACAGCTCGATTTTGGTTGGTGTTTTCGGTCTGGGCGTAACGTCTGAATTGGACTCGAGAGTATGAATGCTCGCAGTATCCTGAGTCACACTCCTCTCCACATCAAGTGAATCCATGTTATCGGGTGTCCTGGGAGCAGGACGATCCGCAAGCGCCTGTCGTAGCGTTTCGTTACTAGAACGCGTTCGTGGGTGCCGGGGCAAAGCCGTCGCTGGAGCAGTATGAAGTGCCGGGCGCGGCGTACGGGGATCAGCTTCCTCAAGCCAACCTGCTTCGTTGCTAGCAATGGAGCCGCTCAGTGAAGAGTGCTCACTATCGTCGGTACCGTCACTAAACCAATGGCGTTGCTCTGAACTTGGGTCGTGGGTGGTATGCTGGCGAATCCACTCTTCGGTAATCCCGCTGAGTGGCCGTCTGGCGCGGTTCGCAAGCACAGCCGCACTGGCAGAGAGCGAGGGGTTGGGTGCAGAGGTCGCCGATGGAGAGTCCAAAATCGAGGGAGCCGGACGCAAAAAAGGAGTATCGATCGCAAGCTGGTGTAAAGGGAACTCCTCCGAAGTTCCGCTACTGAAGCTAAGTCTACGAAGATGATGGCTCTCGGCCTCAGGGTATGGCGACCCCCAACTCGCGGTTACGTACTGACCGTCCTCGGGCTCGGAATCGGAATCGAGATCGCGATTATGGGGAGGCGTCCTCAGATACTCTAACGCCCTCTCCGAGAGCTGGGGAACAGGCAGCGACGGGACGATAGGCGAAGACAATTCCTCGTCATCTATCGTCGAAGCGCCTGACAGCGGCGAAGAGGGAGACAACGCCTGACGAGGAGCAGGGACTTGGATGCCGTCCTGTACCAACGCACGAGGCGGGGAAACCGGTGAGCCTAGAGAAGACGTGTTTGGCGACCTGCACCGTGAGCCGAAGCTTGTGTTAGTCCTATTCTGGTTTCATTGATATGAAGGTCATGTGGCGCCCAGGGAAAGGCCGGGACGTGAGACGGGGTCTGAAGATAAGGAGATCGGATGCGCATACAAAAGCAGGGTCAAAACAGCAGACGAGGAACGGGTCGCCTGCCACTCTGACCTCGAGCGTCTTGCTGTCACACGTCGTCTCTGCTGTATTATAGCAGTGTTATAACGCGCAGTCGAGTCGCGGTGAGGGTGGCGATACGCGTGTGCGCGATCGTTCGATGGTAGAAAATAGGTGGCAGTTGGAGCGAGGCGTTGCTAACGCATTTGCTTGCTCAAAACCGACTGGACAAACGGAAAAAAAGAATGGAAAAGGAAGGAACTGATGCATGCATCGGGCGTGTGTGGTTGCTGCTGGATGTCTTGCAGAACGAGACGAGCAGAGCAAGCAAGCACAGGCCGAGAGTTTGAGCGGGAGTTGGTGACAACGCACGACGAGGAAGGCGCGTCGTTGGAGGTGGTCGTGAAGGAGAGAGAAATACGGCCCAGTTTCCGACGAGGAAAAAGGGTCAATCTGGCTAAGAAAAAAACCACTGTTGCCAGGATATGGCCTGCACTTCTGGGAAATGGGCGAGAAGTCACTTTGACGAGACGCTGATGAAGAGGTACAGGGGAGCGAGCACAATCTCCCTAGTCCCGCAGGTAGCACATATCCTTCTATTTCAGGGAGTACGAAGACCCGCTGCCGTACATTGGTAGCGGTGGGTCGCTTGAAGGTCGACTAAGCCCATCATGGGCGTCATACCTGCGTTCTCTCTGCAATTTCCTGCCACCCCACAAGCCACTTCTGTTCTCACTTGGTAGGTACAGTGCGATGGGCAATGCGAGAGCTTCAGGGTCTCTAAAGCTCTATGCTAACCTACCTGCTAAATTACCTCGGCTGGGGACGGCTATATTGCATGACTCGCGATAGCTTCCTGACCAAATTCTAGACGCGACACACTGAGAGCATCAATCGACTTCATACTCTCGAAGCAAAACAACACACACAAAAAATTTGGAAAATACACAACGCACTCGTTGGTGGGTGACCACGTGTACGACAGAGTCCACTGGTTGTAGCATTGATTGGCCACAGATATCTAGGCCGGGGCCTCTCTTCGACAACAGAATATACACGAAAAGTCAACAAATCAGTGCGACAGCAATCGAAATGCGAGAATGGTCCCGCTTGCGTCAGCGGAGACGCAGGAACCGTTCGTGGCTTTACAGCGCCCGTATCCTGCCACATTAGCCGATGCCAATAGGTAACGAGCAGAAGTCTCGGTGATAGGAAGCGAGTTTGGTAGCACAGGTCATAATCCCAGACATGCTCCAGAGAGCGTGCATGGTCTAAGCTGTCACATGCAGTAAGAGCCACAGAACATCATGCACTCGGCTATCAGTCTAGGTAAGGTACTTTTTCTTTTCAAGATACCGTAGTTATTTCATTCGGATGTTTATGATTGAAATCCTCAGTAAATTTCTGAGTAGGTAGATATTGAAATGCAACTTCCGCCAGCGAACTACGCCAGTATACGTAACTACATGTTCAGTCCCAATCCTAGTGAAGAATCGCGTGTCCCAGCATGTACCTAGCTTCTAGCCTCTGAAACTGCTATGCACCATGGTCAATACCATGAATCTTCAAAAACGCCGTGCTCCAAAGCGCGAGGGAACCGGTATCGAATTTCACTAATAAAAATTTTCACATATAAAGTCGTATTCGTCGTTATCAGGTAAAGTAACCCGCGATAGGAATACTTTCTGCGATGCTTGCTGGAGGGCGTTTTTGCAGTCGACTATGCCATTGTTAGTGATCGCTTGCTTCGCCGTAATTTGGACAGGTTTCGATCTTTTCATGTCCGGAAGACTGGCGGGATAGTCCAATTTCAGATATAAAGTGGACAGCGGGCAAGAACAGCACAGACGGCAGCTATATGGTATAGACTTACGTGCTTGCTGGTCACAATCCGGGACGGTGAATTGGCCTTTGGAAGCGCTGTTTGCGAGGGTAGAGCAGTTGTTCTTCTGATTATCGCAGGTTTTATCGATCGCAGTATTGAAGTCGGACTGTCGCCCATGATTACATTCCGGTTAGATATTTCGCTCAGATCCCAAGCCCAAGCTCAGCATGTCTAAGTCTCAGGCAGAAAGGGAAATACAGACATACCACACTCTGTGTCCCGACAGTGTATGGGTGCGTAGGATCGTCTGATTGTGTGATCTACGAAAGATGCAGTCACTCCGTCAGTGTCAACACTTATTGTCTGTTTTGAGTCGGACTCACTGGCTGCGCCTTGACCCCTAAGCTCCCTGGGAAAATCTATCCGGTACCAATGGCAATTAGCAAAATACAACACCAAAAGAGTCGGGTTTCCCATAGATTTGCGTCTACAATACGTACATTCAAATCTGTAGGTTCAATCGGTATTACTTGCTCGTTTTGACGTTCGACCAAGCCGTTTGTAAAGTCATGTTGGATCTGCGGGACAAAGTCAGATTCCCCAGCCCATACGCCTAGCATGGACGCTGCCGCCAGTAGGGCCATAGATGCAGTCGCTTTTTGCAGCATTATTTTTTCGGGCACAAGCGGCAGTATAAAAAAAGTACTGTCGGCAGCGAGGTCGGATTTCTGTAGGTCAAAGAATGCAATTCTGCCGACTGCGTTGATGCTCAATTCGTTGCCACTAGGTATCGGTGTTTCAGCTGCGGCGTGTTGATTGAGCGGTCCGCCAGCAGGGAAAACCAAGAGTAAATGAAATATATAACCTCAAAGATATTGTTCACAATAGAAAAGAGAAGGACAATGACGGATGAGATCTTCCAGAGACCTGCCTTGAAGTAGAGGTACGGAGAAGACCAACTGGCTGCGATCTCAAGCTGATGGTCAGCGCGACTTCATATAGATAACCTCTTATGCTTAATAAAACGCCCAGAATATTTGCACTGGTAAATTAAAGCGCGACGAAAAGACGCCAGGACCTAGCTAAAAAAGAGGCGTTGAGTGCTGAAACTGCTCTGAAACACAACCTTGGAGCATGGAGGTTGCGTCACTCACTGTTACCATCGTCAGTCAAAACAGACTACTACCATTCCAAGCGATGCACGCACGCGCATGGACCCCATCAAAGCGGGTTAAGTAAATTTGTATGAAGACATTGACAAACCCGACTGGAATAAGGCTCGTTACCCGCCGACATCAGTTTTTGGAATTTCATATTCTCTGATACAATTTCCGTACCAAGACTTGCTAGGTGCGGTGAACTGTAGCTCAACTACTCGCGAAATTTCGAACGTTGGAAATTTCGCCAACGGTTGATTAACACTTGATAAACGATCAATTGATTATCAATTAACTGATTATCGATTGTCGCTTTTCTGTTTGAAGAATATCGAACCTTGGAAAAGATCAAATAATTGAGCTACTGTTTACTGAATCGGGCAGGGGATGGTACGGTTACTCGTTGGATATTGGGCTGTTAGGGCCTCATCTAGTCACTCCTGATCGATTGTATTGGTACGAATGCAAATGGTATGGTATTAGAAAGCTGTATACAAAGTTGTCCCAGGTGCCACTGGGGAATTTTTGAGGTGGTGAAAATGTAGGCTACGAGCCATTGCAAGTCTCATGTTGACGTCTTTCTCATCCATTCAAACTTCGACACACGGATAACCCTGTGGGATGGCATGCCAAATTTCTTTATCATCCCTTTGTCATTTTCCATCTGACTAAATCGCTCGTAGCATGTGAGCAATATCTAGTGGGTAATACGAGGGCATTTATCCATAAGCCAGCCTGTGAATTGCCGCCCATGAAATTGAACGACTTATGCCATGTCATGCAATCCCTTCTAACTCCAACGCCGGTTTGGTAATTCACTGATATGGATCGCGGAGTCGATGTGTACGCTGGCTGGTACAAAATAGCCGAGTTTAAAAATTGGAAGCGGCGTTTGTCTGTGTCGGAGCATGGTATGTTTCCAGGGTGCTCTGGAAAGGGCTTCGAGGGCCAGTAGATGGGCCGCTTGCTTCACTCTTCTCCGCGGTGCCAGGGCCACCAAAGCCGGCACCATAGCTAATCAGCTCTTCGTTCTCTTCTTGGCTCCGTCTCTTGTTGCGAAGTCTCCAGTACAGAATCCCGGCAGCGGCAAGAATGATGGCACCACCCACACCAACAGTAACACCAATGATCGTATTTTTGGCGGTGGTGCTGAGACCACTGTTGTTGCCCTTGGATCCACTACCGCCAGAAAAGCCAGGCGTTGATGTAACGACAGCTTCGGAGCTTCCAACGTGCGTCTGTCCGCTGGCGTCGGTGCTGGTATAATATGCCGTTTTGGTGATGGTCGTAGGCTTTTGGGTCTCACTTGTTTCGGTGTCATGTGGAGTATCGGTATTAGAATCACCGCCGGCCGAAGAAGTCGTCGATTTCGTGGGAGTAGGCGTTGGAGTCGGTGGTGTAGTGATCGGGCCCGAGTCTGACGGCGTTGTAGATGATGGTGGCTGATCCGACGTCGTGGTATCATCAGCAGATGAAGAGGGGGTCGGCGTTGTTGTAGGGTCTTCGCTAGTCGAAGAAGGTGGATCAGAAGATGAAGTCGGAGGGTCGGTTGGTTCCGACGACGATGAAGAATCGGTGGGAGTAGATGAGTCGTCGCCGCTGGAGGTCGGCGGAGGAAGATCCGGAGTGTCGCTTGCATCAGCCGGGCCACCGGCGTCTATGGCGACACCCGCGGACTGGCGAGCCTCGAGACCATGATGGAACCAAGATGCCTGTGTCGCGATCAAGATGGACAGGGCGACCATCAATATCTGGATCCAGCGTGTAGAATACATGATGTCAGGGTATGACGCCGCGAGGCAGTAAGGCAGTCAGGCAGTAAAGCAGCACCAATATGCCAACTTAGAGTTAATGCACTGAGTTTGTGGAGGACAGGCTACTTGGTGTGCCCAAGACCCGGCGAGTATCCCACGTGCCCTCACAGGGTGTTTTGAGTTTTTTTTGTTTCGGCCTTGCAGAACAATGAGCGCAAGAACGACGGGTCTGCCCGGATAGAAGAACGAATGAATGCGAGCCCAGACTACAGTGGTAATCCTTTCACGTGATGGGATTGACTGCGGAGGTTTGTAAAGTCGAAGAAGAGAAAATCAGGAAAACAAGTTGATGGAAACGAGCGGAATGGGAGCGCTTATGCCATGAGGATGATAGGATGAGGAGATGAGACAGGGTGTACAAGAGTTAGGTAGGCATTGGAGCGCCTGCCAAATGGTCGCATTGACTTTCGCAAAATAGGGAAAGTGGACCAGAGTCGGGCGGTCTGTTGACCAGTGGGTCTACGGCGTCGTCACCTCGTATTTTTGGTTCTAGGCACCTATTAGCTGGGCCTATTGGGGGTAGCGCCTACCCAGACAGGCGGCTTACAGGTACACAGCCATCGTGGATGCCAGCTGGTCATGGCCCCTGCCTACACGCGGAGAAAAATTGCGTACTGTCTGGTTGCAGCTGGCCTTATTGCGCTCCAGACTGAGTATCTACTTGAGAAAATGAATTGAACTTGAAGTGGTGCACCAAGACTGGGTATCTTTTGTTTTCATTTCTAAAGTTTGTCTAATTGCAGGTACGGAGTACGATCTGATGGAATCTAGATGCAGGACTTGGTGCTTTAAGCGGGGGCGGCCCGAGACTACAGTGTATCTAGCGATCATGCACAGTAACTTACGGCAGGTTCTCTCTCCGTCTCTCACTGTACAACTCGCCTAGCAGCTGCCTGCTGCTGCACACAGCCGCAGTCAGTGGACATGTAGGTATCCGACCGCCCTGTTCTAATTACAGGTGTGTTGCCAAGAGCTACTAGACAACCTGCAAGCCTCGCTCGCCAAGTCGCGGTCCAGCTGCAAATTCCTTTACTGCTCAGTAGGACTTAATTAATAAGAAAGCAGCCAGACCTAGTGATACCTTCCAGTCTGTTGTATGTTCTTGTATGTCGGTGTCAGTATGGGAGAATTCCCAAGCAGTTGGGTACGCAAACACCTGGTGCTTCGTTGTTCTCGGTTTGCTCAGCAATGATTGGATGTCGGCATTCCCAGTTGGCAGTGGCAAAAAACCAAGAAACTTGATCTTCGGCACCAGCATAACCTGCCGAAAAAATGACATAATTTTACCGGCTATGCATGGTAGCACACCCACTGGTGGTAGCATCCTTGGAATCATCGTCGATGTAAGGTTGCATTATTTTCCATATCTTGGTCAGCAGTAGCTTTGGTGCCTCAACCTCTCAGCAGCATAATGAGAGGTAGTGTTGCGTTTGCAGTCATCGCTGCGTACCAATTGGCCATGATACCTAGGTACTCTCAAATAAACTACGACAGAGTGTTCGGGTTTCAAAACAGACCCAGACCTTGGGCCTGGGTTAGGTACAGAATCAACGGTGTCTCGGTTCGTCCGGTGGAATGGCACTTAACCGCTTCAGTATGAATGTGGGCAGCATCATCGCAGTAATCTTCATCGCTTATTTGACTGAGTGACTCTTCCATAGTACTCCGTGAAAGCATGATTAACAATTCAACAGTTAACTTCGCGTCACTTATATACGGTTATACCAAGCTAGTTGTCAAAGTGCCCAAGATAACTCAAGCCTCGATCTTCATAAGTGCAATACTCCTCAAAGGCGGCCTAAATGCAATGCTGTTACTTCGTACTCAGAGTAGCCTCTACGTCTGTCAATAAGCATGCAAGTTTGAGCTATGACTATGTGTTATGGGTTGAGGCTTAGTGTGGCTCTATGCTGTTGCTCGCTGTGAGTTCACTTGCCTAGGGGTAAACATATTACAGCTGAGCAGCTTGCAAACAGTCACAGCAACGCAAGAATCATCAAGACAGTTAGTTGAACATAGAAATTAATACCTGTCTGCTAGAGGTTTCCTACGTAGTCCTTAGGACATACAGCAGACACAAACGCCAGTTTTCTAGCACGCGCCCTCATCACCCTCCCTCTCCACGGCACAGAAAAGGCATTTCCCTCCACCACCACTACATGCCTCAGAGCGGCAATGATACCAACAACAACGCCCACCAGCGTGCCGCGCATATCTGCTTTGGTAATTGAGTTGAGCACTCCGATCCGCCGTCTAGAAGAACCGAACCGCCCGTCCGTCCCTAGAAACGCCTCCTGGAATCATTCATGTGTCTTGTCCTGTCCCGTCCAGTACTGTCCAGTCCATTGAGCGTCAAAAGAGGAAAGAAGAACAAGAGGGGAGAGAACAAAAGAAAAAGAAAAATGGAAATGCAAAGACGATGATATCCAACGAGTTTTGCAGCATGATGTCCAGTGCAAGTAGAGACAGGTGCAAGTGTTTCATAACGCCCATCCGTGAGCCAAGTTCATGTATGCCCTTCAAAGGGGAGAGAGATGTCTCGCTCCAGGCGTTTCCTCCTGCGTGTTGACAAAGGGAAAAAAAGGAGAAGCAAGACATGGCCATCAAATGCAATGCGTGAGTTGTGTGTTGTGTTGAGTGAATTCCTCATTTCCATTTTTCCCCCGTCATTTAATCCATCATCTCCTAAACCACATCACCGCGTAACACCTCCTAATCACGCGCTGCGTTGCGTTGCGTTGTGTTGCATTACGTTAGCTTCAGCCACTTCTGAAGTCCCCCCTTGTCCCCATCGCAGTAAGACTACGCCCGCGAGATGGGGCGCTGGCGGACCAGGAACGGGCTGGGCATCTCGTCCTTCTCGGGGTCCCAGACGGCAGCCGGCTCGAGCGATCTCTCGCGTCCGCGCTGCTGCTGCTGCACCTGCTCCTTAACCATCATAGTCGCGGCGCGCTTGTTGCTGCCGCTCGTGTTGTTGGGGTCGATAGGTCGGCCGCCGGCGCGCGCCTGCTGCAGCTCGACCAGCGTGCGCCCCTTCACAGCGTTGTTTTTCAAAGCCATCTTCGTCAGAGAGGAAGCGTCTGAGTCTTTCTTCGTGAGCGAGTTCGTGCGCTGCAGACCGAGACCGCCGTTCTCGCTGGCTGATACTGCGGTGTTGAGGTTCGCTGCCGATGGGATCTTGCTAAGTCTCCGGTTTGGGGAATTACCTCGCTCGCGGAGAGCCCCGTTACTAACCTGGGGTCGTAGCTGCAAGTTGGCTGCGCCAGCGCCGACGGGTAGGGGCGGTGTGGGCTTGTTCAGAGCTGACGCTGGGAAGTGATGTTGGGTCTTTAGCTGATCCGGAGGTGCAGTCTTCGTGGCTGTGAGCACCGGTCGGCGTGCAAATGGGTTCTTCATATTCCGCGGAGGCCGGGTGGGCGAGGGAATGGGCGGAGTATCGTCATCGTCAGAGTCAGACAAGATAGGGTCTGAGTCTCGTGCCTTCCGCCATCGGGCTTCGTCGTTGGTATCGTCGAAGATGGTAGGTGGCGGATTAGCATGCGGAGCTTTAGTAGAGTTCGCTCGTCGGGGCGATAGGGACAGTGATGCAATGCCAAGTGGCGATGGAGAAGTCATTTCGACATCCATTGGTGTGCCGAGCGCATGGCGCTCGAACATTGTTTGAGCACGGCCCATCGGTCCACGATCTTTCTTAGCGATCGGTTCCTCGGGCGAGGCAACAACAGAATATTCGGTGATATCTGTGGTAGATGGGAACTCCCCGTCGGTGGTGTCAGCACCAATAGACTGCGGGAAATCGGATTTCGATAGTGAAGATTTGGGTTCCACGGTTTCATTGGGGCAGAATGTCATGGGCTTCTTTTGGAGTTCCTCTTCAACTCGTGCTTGAACCTCCGATTCAAACCGTCTCTGAAGTTCTTGGAGTTCGATTCGAACAAGACGGTCGATCTCAAGTCTCGCTTTGACCTCCCACTCTCTTCGCAGTGAAGACTCCATCTCGACTCGCGCGATGGACTTATCGGTTTCGACGGCCGCTAACTTTCTCTCAAGCTCTTTGTACTTTGCATCAATAACAGCCTCTTTCATTGACAGCTTCCTTCTCATTTCCACAGCTTCGCGTTGGGTTCGCATCAATTTCACAACGGGAAGATTTAAGAGAGTCGCCGTGTCAGGTCTCAGATCGGGGTTGACTCTCAAGCAGTCCTTAATAACGGCCATCAGCTCGGCCGAGTATATTCGAGGTAGTGTTGCGATTTTCCCCTCTTTGATCTTCTGGACGAGCTGGAAGTGGGTTTTCGCGTTGAATGGAGGTTCTCGTGTGCATAGCTCGTATATGACACAGCCCAGAGACCAGATATCTGACTTGAGTGTGTATCGCTCCGCCGCGCAAATTTCGGGAGACATGTAGAAGGGGGTTCCAACGTAAGTTGAAGCGAAGTCATGTGATTGTATCATCTTGGAAAGACCAAAATCTCCAAGCTTGACTGAATTATTCTCTCCGAGAAAGACTATTTGTCGTTAGCAGTGCCGTCGCGTGGGAGAGCAGAATTATATACCATTCTCAGGCTTTAGATCACGATGCAGGATAGTCACAGCACCAGACGGGGTTTTCGGCTTCGCCTTCATGGTGGTGAAGACATGGTTATCGGCATCAGGAGGGTCTACACCATAATGACAACGGTAGAGAGCCGTCACAAGCTGTGAAAAGACAATCCAAACGAACTCTTCCTCGGCGTATTTGTCAGAGCGCACAAGGTCTCGAATGACACGGCCCAGATCGCCGCCACCACAGTATTCCATGTATAGATGAAGGTCTTGGCTCTGCTTAAGATGCTCTCGATGAAAGTAGCCGACGATATTCGGGTGTCGGAGGGAGGAGAGAATCTGGAATTCGGCATGGAGTTGCTCCCGTTCTTTCTGGGACATCTTCAAATAGCTGATCTCCTTGCGACAGAGGATCATGCCATCGGCCTTTCGCTTTACTTTTCGAATCACGCCAAAGGAGCCATGGCCTGGAGATATCGCGACGAGTCAGCAATCAACAGTGCTAAGAGACTACACGGGGCTGAACGAGAAAACAAGCATACCGATCTTCTCCAGCACATCAAACTTGTCGGATTCTGCCATGATGAATTGGATGCACAGCAGCGTGGATAGGGAATTCAAACTTTATGCCATGTGATAAGGACAGGATGTGTGCAGAGTTAGAGTTGGTAGAGAAATAAAGATTTCAAGATTAGTCTGAGATGTAGGCAGTAAGTAGAGCTTGGACAGTTACTGCGGATAGAAGGGGAGAGTTAACGATGCAACTCAAGCAATGAGCAAGACGAGCTGGGTGATATGGTGCTCGTTGTGTGCGCTAGGATGAGCTCTGAATGTACGGTAGTTACCAAGTGCATCCTGGTACGATATTGAATCAACAAAGTCGCCCTACGAAGCCGGTCGACATGGCAACCACCCACCGCTGCGACCGACCGTTGGCTGTCTTGGCGCACTTGTGGGGGCACTTGCCAGTCGCTACCTATAATGATGCTGTCAGCGGGGTTGGCTTCACTGTTTACAAACTGTACCCGGTACAGAAGCGGGAGTGCCGAGACACTACACACTCATACCAGCCCATATACAAATTGCACTGGAAAGTTAACATCTAACATTAGTTACACTATAGTAAACAGATTCATTTCTTCTATATATTGCTGTTCTGATTTTATTTTTCTGATTTTTCTAAGGTGTGTAAGCAGCTTTTGAAAAAGCAGAGTTTGTGTAGTACTTCTGGCTGGTGTAATGTGTGCGGTGCTTTCAATGTATTCCATACTCCATACGAAGTACCTTATGTAGATAGACATCATGGTCCGAGCGCTTCGCTCTCACCACGTCGATAAGCCTGGATAACCACCAGCTGCAGGTGCGGCCAGCTCTCTGCCAATTAGCCGCCCGCTCTTATTGGGTGATTTTGAGTACTGCGATGCGACGCTTTAACCTAGGTACTTCTCCATCGCCACCCCTACTAATCGGTGATATCGGTATTTGGGGGTATGCATCTCCGATCATGACTTGATAACTGTACGCTAGGAATTAATTGTTCTTTACTTCTGGTTGCCAGATTTCTTTTCTCCCTTTCTAGCATTTTGTAAGCAACTTTCTTTTCTTTTCGTTTGGTTAGTATTGTTGAACGAGCCTTGAACCCTCGCAATGGTCATCCGTAAGCACGAGCTGGAAGCAAAGCTCAAAGATGACTTGGAGCTTGTTCGCAGCGGCGTATTGAGAGACGAAAATCCTCTCGATTCCAGCGAGGAGTTCAAAGAGCTCCTGGAAGCATGTCGCAGAGGAGACTTGAAACGGACACAGGAACTCATATCAGCTGGTGTCAATTTGAACGGCAAAGACAACTTCGATTATACTCCCCTGATCATAGTAAGCCTGTATTCGGCGAGATGTCAATGTCGTGTGAAGTCTTGAAGAGCACGGGAACTGGCTGACGTCGGCGGCAGGCAAGCTTATGTGGCCATTATGAGTTGGTCGAGTTGTTACTGGAGTCCGGTGCATTGGCGGAACGTGACACGTTCCAGGGCGAACGATGCATCTACAATGCTCTGAACGACAAGATTCGGAATCTGCTGCTAAAATATGATTACTCGAAGTCTACTGATCCACTACAGCCTTGGGCTGCCCATATCACATCGCTGTTCGCGAGAGAAGAACCAAAAACATGGGATATTACATTGACAGAGGGCGCGAAGTCGTTCTTGCTTCACAAATTCATCCTTTCGGCTAGATCGCCGTATTTCGAAAGAAAACTTCGAGAAGCCCCGGAGACTGCTAGTTGGAAACTTGCTCTATCGAAACCAGTGGAGTCTTTTCGGATTGTCCTGCGGTATCTGTATCTCGGCGAGATCCCAAGAGAATTCGTTGACGCCCACAGCAGTCATACAGAAGAGGAGGTTCTCACTGGCATCGATAAGATCAGCAAGCAACTTGAGATACCCAAATTATGGGAAGCGATCCTGTCTGGACATGATCGACGGCTTATAAGACAGCGCCACCAAGACGAAGTGAACCGAGCCCAGCAGCAAATTGAGGAGTTCTTCAACCGGGAAGTGATTGGACATAAAATGAAAGTTGATACGCGGAAAGTATCCGAAGTGAAATGGCGACACGGTAATTTCATATTCGCGGACTGCATACTACGAGCCGATGAAGGAGACGAGGGCGCATTCCGGGTCGAAAACCAAGAACCGAATGCTAAGTCAATATCGGAAAACGGCACTAGTAGATCGAGAAAGGCGATCTTATATCCGGTTCACAAGGCAATGCTGATCCGAAGCCCTTACTTCGAAACTATGTTTTCTAGTCAATTCATGGAAGCCCAGGAGTCCGAACATCTTCACATCATCAAGGTGGATTGTCTGCCAAGCGTTCTGGAGATCATACTTAGATTCCTATACACGGAGGAAATTGATTGTCCTCTGGACCTCGCGCTCGATCTTCTTTATACATCGGACATGCTTCTGCTCGAGAAGGTGAAAAACAAAGCTGCCGTTCTCATCAGTTCTCTCGGTAGCGGGAACAACAACGTATTGATCGATCGGACACACGGTAGTAGTGACGAGACAGTCGAGATGGAACCGATTAACGTGTATGATGTTATTCATGCAGCCGTGAGTATTTTGCTGTTTTCATATGCTATTCCCCGGCTTAGACGAAAGCCGCCGTTCACGTTCTATTAAACCGGTCGGGTTTCGGAACATACACGCATCACGCACTGCTCTAGCCAGCTATCACTGACCGGATATTGTAGTGGGGCCTGCGGGTTCAGCGTCTTGAGACGTTCGCAGCACGCTACCTCGCCTATCGACTCGAGGATTATATCGACGAGCAGGAATTTGCCGAGTTGATACAGGCCAGTGCTGCAAGGGTCAAGAACAGAGAAGAAACAGACACAATCGAATTGCTCGACGATATTCGTTACTACCTAGGAGAACGTTTCAGGCTGCGATTTGAGGATGCTGGACTGGACGAGATGCTCGATGAAAGCGGCGAGATCGCCGCTGAGGCTGTCGCGGCGTTATCCTCGCAACCTCAGACGACGAACGGTACCGGCGACATATCGAAGCCACCTGATTCTGAGGTGGCTGCTATCACGGCCATTCCAGAGGCCCTAAGCGAAGAGACAGGCGACGGCGCTGTCAGAACCCTCGACGGGAAGCTTGCTGAAGACGAATTCGCGTCGGACGCTATCAACTATGAAGTATTGCTGCAGAAGATCGATTTGATGCTAGAATCACTCAAACTAGACGCATAGACGGGGCTGGGCTTAAGTAGAGATAGAGAACGCACTCGCTTCGGCAGGGCAATGCATTGAAGATCAGCGTCATGCGAGGGGGCTCGGTCTACTTTAATAGTTTGGTTCGAATATTCATATACTATTCAGCGTACAACAACTCTGAGATGATCAACAGAAGCGTGCAGCTCTAGCTTGAATCATAACTTTAAAACATTGTATACCACTTCAAGATCCAATAGATGAGTGCGAGATGGCCTATCACATCATTGCGATGCTTGTAGCCGTCTTGGCTCGCCTCAGCTCCCGTCTTGGCTGGACGATGCGGCTCAAAATCTGCATACTCCAAGCAGAACTCCTAGGATTGGGGGTTCCACCCCCATAAATCCATCCCTGAATATTTCAGCTTCAAGCGGCTGGATAATACCTAGCGCCTGCAATTAAGGTAAGCTAAAGACGCGGCCGCGTAAGACAGACCCACCCGGCCCCACCTCGACAGCGCCAAGGATGCAGGTGCCCCTTGCTTGGGTTGCGGAAGCTGCCCGACCTGCCGTCATTGCCGGCCGCCAAGCAGCCGGGCGATCGAAATGTCGAAGAGTGCTGTGTAACGTAGGTAAGTTTGCGCTTTCTCCTGGCTTACACTAGTGGCCTGCCTGGCCTAATCTTCTTCACTACAAGCAAGCAAGCAATGCGACGATATCCGGGGAGATGAAGGTGCTCTCGGTGCTTGGACGCTGTTCGCAGCTCCCGGTCTTTTATAAGTTCACCATAATTGGCGTTTTCGCGTTGATCCTGATCGGTATGTCGAGATTTCTCTCTCGCTAGTGCAACCTGGATCTTAGTCTAGGAAGCTCAATGAAGAGTGCATTACCAAGCCTCGAGGTGAAAAAGAATATGAACACTGGCTAACGCGTAGTGACATCGTACAGCCACACTCCAGACCGGCCCCGTCGATTTCCGAGAGCATTGGGACAAGCTGCGGAAGCCTAAGAAGAATGGCCTTGCCAACGGGATTCCCCTCCGCGTCATGTTCATCGGCGCCTCGATGACGCTCGGCGAGCACTCGACCGGTAATAGGGGCTACCGCAAACAGGTCCGCGACTGGCTCGTGTCACAGGGTAATGAGGTCAACTATGTCGGCCAGGTACGTTTTTTTCCCTTCCCCTTTTCCCGCTCCGTTTACATTTACCTCTTTTCTTCTCGTGCGAGCGCAAAACTGCCAGCTGTATAAAGCTGACGGGTATTCACAGAACCGATACGGTGACTTTCTCGATAACGACGTCCAAGCCTTCGGCGCCCAGCCTATTAAGCCCACGCTCGACCGCTGCAAGGAGATCGTGCCCCAGACCCAGCCGAACCTGATCCTGATCAACGCCGGCTCGAGCGACTGTTTCCAACAGGACCACTGGGGGCCAGCTTTTGTGCTTCAGAAGATGCGCGCGCTAGTCGACTATCTCTTCGAGGCGTCGCCGCGGGCCACCGTGATCATGTCCACCATTATCACGAGCCCCTGGGACAACGTCGAGGGTTGCGTCAAGTCGGCCAATGCCCAGATCCGCCAGGTCGCTACGGACCTAATCCGCGAGGGCAAGCCCGTCGTGCTGGCCGAGATGCACCACGACCAGGGCCTGCCGAACCGCGTCGAGGTCAAGCATATCGGCAAGGACGACATGCATCCCATCGACGCCGGCTACTTCCTCATGGGCGACATCTTCATCGAGAGCATCCAGGATGTCGAGGAGAAAGGGTGGCTCCAACCCCCCGTGAATAACGGGATCGCGTTCGACGGCGCGGCCGAGCGGCATGCCGAGAACGCCAAGAGTAATAAGCAGAAAGGGGTGCCGAAGCCTGATGCGCCAGTGCCAGCACCAGAACCAGAGGAGCCGGCCAAATCCGAAAAGGGGCCGGCCGAAGTAAAGCCCAATTCCCGGAGAAGATGGGATGCGTAGTCTATCATTGGACTCACAGTTTTGGTTTTCAATTCGAATATTGTATTACCCAAGCCACGGAATATCACTGGTCTCGACTTGGTGGCATTAGACGACAGTGTACGAGAAAGAAAGTATTCTTCGTGGTGCATTATATATCAAAAGGGACATAAATGGGTTGGGATGATCGAAACGACCACATGGTCATGATCACTCATCTTATGAAAGAATGAGGTGCTGTTCTATGGTGTGATTACGGGTTCAAAGGTGGAGTGTCGCCAACTTGGTAGAGCGCATGTAACATAACGGGCGGATATTATCTGTGCAAAATATTTGGAACCTTTTTTTTGGATTTACTGCTGTACACATGAAATTGCTAATATTCTGTCTCCAATTTGTTTGCCGAGAATTGCTAATTTGTTATTACAGATGAAAGTTGTTTGACCGTCGCGGCGTCGTACTTCGTGACATTCATGAAGCAATTTCCGGAATATCTAACGCATTAACATATAGGTAGTTAACTCCAAATGATCCGACCGAAGCTCATCCCGTTTCGCGATATCCAGAAGCAAGAATTCATGGTTGTAACCCGACTCTGGGCAAGAACACCTTCCCTGACCATTACATCTGAATAATCATATCAAAAGACACCTCAAGAAGAAGAACGACCCGACCCAGCCCAGACAATAAACCCCTCACGCAGCCCGGTTTACATGGCAACCTCGGTCTCCTCAGCCATATACTGCGCGCATCCAGCACCGCAGTCATAGTGGCCCTGCGAAACAGGCATGGCGATCTCGGCATACTGCCAATCACCCTTGCACTCCTCCATGCAAGCCTCGTACTCAGCATTCGCATGAGCGAACTTGCCCGCCGGGACAGGATACCCAGGGGCGCTAGGCGGCATGGGCGGCATACCAGTGGCTGGTGGTGCGCTCATCGGTCCCGGTTGATGGCGCTCGACCAGCTCATCTTCAGTAGCGCGGGGACGAGTGCTCGTGGTGGACGAGGAGGTGGAGGTGCTGGTAGCATTCAAGAGCGGCGCACACTGGTCCTTGCACGCCTGCTCGATGCCAGAAAAGTCGCCGAGGGGGTCGAGCTCTTGCGCAATGCAGTTGGCCACGCACTTGTCGTAGGCGGGCTTATCAGCCTCCATATCCATCTTGTCCATATCCTCAGTGTTCTCGGTATCTGGCATGGCACGCCGCTCGATGTGGAGAGCAGTCCCGTCCTCGGAGAGCGTCGCGCAGTTTGCGCGGCACTCGGAGATGCTCTCTGGGAACTCGCCAAATGCACCAGCTGTACCACACCCCTTGAGGCACGATTCATAGGTTGCGTGGCCAGTGGCGATGCTCACCTCCGGCTGGCGGTGCTGGAACGGCGCGGCAACAGGCATAGGCAGCGGAGGGGGAATCTCTCGCTTCCCGATCGTCGTCTCCGCGGCACCGGCGGCGTATTTCGCGCACGCGTGTCCGCAGTCGTAGTGTCCCTGAGACACCGGCATGGCGATTTCAGCGGACTGCCAGTCGCCTTTGCACGACGCCATGCACTCTTCGTAGGACTCGAAGCCAGCCTCGAACGCGACCTTGGGAGGCTTGCTGGGATGATACGGCTGGAGCGGAGGCGTGACAGTGCCGGGAAGAGTTTGAGCCTGGCGGCGCGAGATCTCGACGTCAACTTCCTCGGAGTCGTATTTCGCACAGGCTTCCTCGCAGTCATATGAACCCTGGGAAACAGGCATCGCGATCTCGGCATATTGCCAGTTGCCCTTGCACCCGGCCATGCAGGACTCGTAGGTCACCTTTCCCTGTGACATGTCCACGTTCGGCTGGGGAGGTGCAGGGGGCGAAGCCACGCGTTTCTCGATCCCGAATTCAGACGCGCCGACGGCGTATTTATCGCACTTGGACTCGCAATCATACGCCCCCGTGGATATCTCCATGGCGATCTCCGCAGACTGCCATTGCCCTTTACACTCCTCCATACAGGCCTCGAAAGATTCAAAACCAGCCTTATAATGCGGTTTAGGAGCCGGGGCAGGAGGAGAAGGAACAGGGGCAGGAACAGGGGCGCGCTTCGCGACGATCTCTGTCCCAGCAGCGGCGTATTTCGCGCACTTGGACTTGCAGTCGAAGTTCCCCTGCGACACTTCCATGGCGATGTCCGCGGACTGCCACTTCCCCTTGCACGACGCCATGCACGATTCGAAGGTCACGGCCCCAGACTCGATGTGCACGGGCTTGTGGTGTGGCGGCGGTCCCGGCTCGGGGGTCGGGTAGCCCTGGACTGGGGGACTTGCCGAGCTGATGGGAACTTTTACCGCTGCGGAGTTTACAGGCACATTGAGGATGGGGGTTTCCATTGAAGATGCCATCATCGCCGGCAGAGCCGCGGATGAAGCGATAGGCGCGGAGCTGGAGAATGGGCGCGCACTGCCGGCGGCTGATGCGCCTGAAGCGGCGTTCAGGGGGTCAGCACCTGCGGGTGCAGGGTAGCCCTGGGCCGGCTGGGCTGGCTGAGCTGCATATGCGTGCTCGGGCGCGCCCTGCTCTGCTGGAGCCGAGGACGGGTGCTCGGCCGGCATAGATGGGGCGACGGTTGGGATGGCCGCCGGCTGGAGAGTAGACACTGGGAATGTCTCGACTGGGTGCTCTGGCTGCATTGCTGGTGGTCCCTGGGGATCAGCTAGGTGTGCGGGAGCGGGAGCCTGCGGGTACGCTGGTGCTTCGGCGGGCACGGGGTAGGCTGGAGAATGAGTTAGTGTTCGTTGATCCAAGAATGCATCGTGACATCTTGAGAGAAGCTTCGTTACTTACCGCCTCCGTGGCCAACTTGCCTGGCCTCATAGCGCGCAGCATCAGCTTGCTCTCGCAGCCTAGAACAGTCTGTTAGTCCATGATAGCTTGAGTATTCGTGAGGTTGGGAAGTCTTACATGATGGGCTTAGCCATCAAGCCGGGGACAAGCCCGACAAGGATGATGTTGGCCAACATCCTCTCTCTCCTCTTCTAAAAAGACTGTGATGATCAACTTCCGACTCGAAATAGAAAAAGAACGACTAATGAATGTCGTCTCTGCTCCCAGCGGTGCTAATGATCGTCCTCCTATCCTTCTCTCTATAGCTCGGGCCTGCCAATACTTTATAGGAAAATCCATCGCATAGCTCGTCCCTGGAACACAACATAGGGCATGCCAAGGCGAGATTTGTTTATTGGAGACAGGAGTGTAGTCGCTGTTCGAGGCTCGGGGTATAATTTCGTTTTGTCTCAGACAAGCAGCCGCCTTTCCGCCGCGACATTGCTTCGATAGCCAGACTTCCCCGTGTCTCTGCCCGTGCTATCCCGCATAATTCATTGGAATGGATCGACAGGTACCTGTTTCTTGCTCAGGTAGTCTAATTTGTTATGTTTAAGGTCCAGGTACTAACATTTCTTCAACATCAACCCATGCTCGATGGTATCCTAAAAGCAAGATGCGCTGAACGAGGTCACATTCATATAGATCCCCTCCTACTTAACAGTCGGGTAGTATTATTGAAGCTCTTTCGGCTGCGGAAAATCTAATTCCGGTGCAGCTGCGAAAGTTAGTTTTGTTCACAGTCCGCTGATGTCTGGAAATAATACCCCTTTGCATCCCTTGAGTCAACGCCCCTTGGCTGGTGGGCTTTCCCCTCGAACACATCTCCATTAGATCTAGGGGATAGTTGCCCTAGAACAATTAGAAACGAAATGTAATTAAGGAAGTGCGTTTCTGTGAAAGTCACCCGCCATGTGTGAAGGTAACGTTCTATCCGAAGATGATTATTACCCTCGATGGGAGCACAGACTAAGCTCCGATGACCGATGACATAACGGCCCCCTCTATTACCGTGTAGTAAACTATAAGACGTTCAAACGCCTTTCGACTTGATCTCTCTGATAAGCCTGCAATCATACTATTTTCGGCGTCTACACTGAGACAGTGCAAGTGAACTAGCCTCAGAGACTTTAGTTTGACTTTAATTTTCGACGAGTTCTCCTAATTTGCCACTATTCTCGGCTTCTTTCGGAGACTCACCACCTAGTTAGTCAGGTACCTACAGGGTAATTTTCATCATCATCGCCTCACTTTCATATAAATAATATATATATATATCCTTGCTGTACTGTATACACCATCTTACTTTGTATATTTATGTGTATGGCATGGGTTTTGCTCGAACACATACTTTGGCCACGGCTTGTCGTCCGGGGGTTCGTCTTGTTCAACTTTTGTGTGAATAGTTCAGCTAGAATCCGTGTCGCCTATTGTTGCAGTAATATATTCTTTATGCCTGTGCTAAAAGAAAGTTAACAGCCGTCGTATAGATTGCCACGATCGTACAAAGACGACTAATATTACTACTGTTCATAGTATTTAGTATCTTTTACCCGTTGACGAGGCTCTACGGATATGATTGTGTAACCATATTGGAGTAATATAGCCCAGAATTCTCGCTTGACACGGTATAATATGTATCATAAGCTTTATTACCAGGACTCAGGGCTATATAAACTAGTCATGCCGGTCTTTCTCTTTTGATCGTACAGGTCGAGCGGTACTATGCACAGAGAGTTCAGGGCCAGTCTTTTACTCACCCGCGCATCAGCTAGATAAAAATCTCCTACTTTTCTACTCGCAGATGTGTTTATGGCTCGCTACTGCTGCGATCGTTGTGCCACGCATGATCCCTCCGTATCACTACTTCCTCCGAGAAAAAGCCCTGGCGCAATGACTCTTGATGGCGTAATAATTACCTGTACGAGTATCGTTCCTGGACCGCTTTTGGTTTCCTCCGAACCTTCATGCCTTCGTACCTTCCGCATTCGCGATCTCGACTCGTCAGGCGACTGCTACAAGTCCCGCAGTTAGTGCAGCTCAAATTTGCCCAAGGTGGTACGCACTCAGAAGCCAGGATGATGTTGTTTATCGTATGCTAAACTGAATGATTGAAAATACTTTCACCCCCAAGCAAAACGGCGTGCCTTTGACGAGGCCGTGTTACCTACCATCAACAGGTCTACTTTCTGTGATACGACAGCTCCTTGCTTGACTAGACACTCGGCAAATCAGCTGCTACTCTGGTATGGAACGCGTGCATACTCTATAGACGGGTTTGGCAATGGCAACTGTCCCTTGCATATGCAACCAGCGAACCGTCATCGATCCATATCTACTCAGAGTTCGTCCAACGTTCAGTGTGCTGCTTCACAGAAACTAACCGAAGCACTCACACGACACAGGACTTGTATGGGAGTCGAAAAGATCATATTTCATATGCAGACATGATGCGTATGGTATATGAATACGTTTATAGATATTCATCCACGACCGAGAGTATGAAGACCGTGCTGTACTCTATTACCGAGCGATAATAGAAGTTCTGGCAACTACTTCGAACTACAAGAAGCTATCCGTCGGTGTATCGCTCATGTATGTGTGGGACGAATTATTGGAAGAAGAATTCAAATGATTGCTGCCCACTATGGAAGCCTTTCTGCTAAAATTTCCCAAACAAACTGATGGGAGTGGCACAAATAAATTCGCAGTCAAATTTATCAATGTAGGAGCCCTAATGACTCTTGCGATTATGAGAGAAGATTTATAATAAAACATTCACAGAGAACGAAGCTTAGACCTCGAGCCCTGAAGGGGGTTTTCGGTACAAGATATCTACCCTTCCGATACCACCCGGGCTCATTCTACATCTGGGATTATCCGTTATACATGCCGGAGCGGAGTAATGAGCTATGGGACTGTGTCCAACTTCTTATTGTAGATGTTGACCAGCTACAAATGAACAGCGTCGAAGGTCATGCGGCCGACATTATAGGTAAGCAGGGCGTCTGGTTTTCCTGTGTATCAGCTAAGTAGCCGAGCAGAGATGATGCGAAACACGGCAGAAATCCAACTACAAGTGAACAACAGAGACAATTTGATGAACACCATACCTCCCTGTAGATGCGATGATAGGATTGGCCCATTTCCCATATTTCGTCATGATGCGCAACTCGGGCAATTCGTCGTGATTCCAGACAAGTGGCACGGCCCGGAAGACTGCGTTTTCGCGCCAGATCCCATGGCGCTGAACCCCACGGCGCTGAATCCCACGGCGTCGAATCCCACGGCGTCGAATCCCACGTCGTCGAATCCCACGGCGTCGAATCCCACGGCGTCGAATCCCACGGCGTCGAATCCCACGGCACCACCTCCTCTGGCACCACTTCTTCCAGAACTGCCTCCGGCTCTAGCTCCCCCACCACTAGCTCCCCTGGCATACTCTAGCCTGGCACCACTTCCTCCGGGATACACTCGCGTGGCGCCACCTCCTTCGACATTACCTCCTCCGGCATACTCTCGCTCGGGATCACCTCCCCCCGGACCACCTCCCCCCGGACCTCCCCCGACACAACTTGACTGGCTACCTCGCTTGTCACCACCTCGTCCGGCACCGCCTCGCCCGGTACGCGCCAGTCGTCCGGCACGATGTCGCCCGGTACGCGGTCGTCCGGCACGACGTCGCCCGTCACTACCTTATACAGCACTACCTGCTCTAGAACTACCTTCTCCGATACCGCCTCGCCCGGTACGCGCCGGTCGTCCGCCATATCTCCGCAACAGACTAGCTCGCTCGGTAGAATTAAATCATTGGCGATCACCTCAAGTGGCGCCAGGAGGTATTCCAGGGGCTGCGCCGCCCAACACTACCGCTCCAGCTGTGAACTGGGCCCATATAGGACCACTAGTCGTGAACGGGACCAACATGGGAGCTCCAGCCGTGAACGGGGACAACATGAGACCACTGCCCCCTTATTCCGCGGTGCCATCTTCTAGGCAAGGTACACACCCGCCTCAAAATGAGACCGATGGGACCGATGACCACGATGATCCGCCGGGTCCATTTCCAGAACAGGACTAGATACAGGGAGATTTCGAGCAGGAAGCGACTGGCGGAATATGCCCTGCCTTTACCACGTGCGGCTCTTTTTCGAGACTCCTAGAATATTAGCCTCGACTAAGTCGACGCTCAACCGGCGACACGGTCCTGATGAAGAGTGCGGCAGAACATAACTCTAGAGGAATGTTTATAAACTTTATATTCATGTCAGAAGTGGTCGGATGCGGCGTTAGGGCGCTGTGTAGTAGAAGGGAAAGTTCTTCTCGTTTAGCATACCGGTCTTGGAAAAAACGAGTAACGATAACTCACGCTGCTGGCGATCGCTAACACGAGAGGAGTACAATAAGTACACTACATTTATTGCGATTATGGGCATATGGCCTCACTGGATTATAGAGTCGTGTTAGTTGCAAAGATTAGAGCCTGAGTATTAAGCTATGCGACTCATGGTGCTTTGGAATAAACTCTTATTACCGATGTTGTAGATGAATATTGTAGAATTACTAGCATCCCCTATTTATATTGCTTCAGTACTACTCACTCATTAGTCTTGCGTAGACTTACGGAGTATATATGCCTCCTGTTATCCACGCAGAGATATTGTAAACTTACCCGGTAGTTCAGCACTCGCGCTAAGCATGCGGCCTGTGCGGGATGGCCCGTATGTCGGATGTGCGCCACACACCGGGTCTCACTAACAGTGGAGGAGACCTTGCATAAGCCTGGTCTTTAACTTGTGTGTGCATATCTGCAAAAGACAGGCTTCACACATTAGGCACGAATATAACTAAGCCACATCATTCTTGGCTTGCCGTGTTGTCAGTGTTGTCACAATTTTTGTATTTAAGTAAGTATAAGTATTAAGTATAAAGCGGCGCCGTCGGACAACAGCAGGGAAAATGTTAATGGCACTAGCAACTATTACTCCGTAGGCAGCTCTGGGCACCCGATAGCGATCATCAGATCCAAGGGGATTCAACAACTTTTCAATGTTGCCAATTATATAATATAATCTAGGTCCACGAGTATGTTTAAATCTCTACTAGGAATACGGAGTACCAGTTCGTCTTCTAAAGAACCTTTGCTTCGGCATAAAATTTGTTCACATTCTGAGATGTCTAAAAATCTATTACTAGTGCGCCTCCATACATTCAATATTGGTCTCGTATTAAACCCCGACGTGTTCTTTATGCGGGTGATGCAGTCTATTCATAATACCTACTTAAGTATATATTATTGGGAATATCATGTCGGGGAAAGGCCCTCGCCAGCAACCGTGATTCCATAGAACGAAGAACGTAGCAGTGCACCTATTAAGTGGTGTACTACGGAGTATCTTCAGTGACATTTCGACAAAGAGACTGAGCCTTTGCTGCATGTCTCATCTTCGCAGCATACTGACACGCGAAATATTGTCCCCTACAAATGTACCGCGGGCATATTGTATAATATTCTTGCTGTTGGCAGTGGAACCTAAGAAATGACGAGTAGCGGCAAAGGTATGATATGAGACCACTCTGTACTCCGTAGACACTAACATGTCAACAGCTAATTATCGTCACATTTTTCGTTGTCCCCGACTTTCCTACTTACCCGCCGCTTGATTTCTAGACCCTGCTCGTCCATCCACCTATATCTAAGCCAAGAGTAGACTAGCAATACTTGGCAAACAGCTCTTAGACAACGCTAATAACCCCTGCTCATGCGCTGTTGGGGACTGCCTAGTGACAGCAGCACCCCTGTAACACTATCAATAGACCCCATTACTGCCATTCTCCAGTTCTGAAGTTTGCGGGAAAGTCGCGGTCGCGGTAGGTTAAGTACCTACCCAGGTACTCAACGATCATGCTTGTTGAGCAACAAGAAATCTGGCAGCGTTAAGAAATGGGCTGTAAATAGCTAACATAGGAACCGTATGATTTCTGTCATTATCACCATTATGTCGCGCCGAGGAACCTCCCCGTCGCGTTTCGTCGGCGGTGGCTGGTGATGATGACTGTGAACACCCAACCACCCATCATCACCAGGGTCACTGTCACGGATCCTCGCAACCCGCCTCGTGCATTATGTATGCCACTGGCCTTAAAACCCTTTGGGCGCCTTGGTGCCCATCGTGCATCTGCATCTGCATCTGCATCTGCAGCCTATACAAGTTTTTTTTCTCTTCATCCAGTAATTGGTCGAATCTCCCCAATCAGAGAAGGCCACTGTCGACTGTTTTAGCGTGTACAGCACATCGAATATGAGTCTCGGCCTTAACCATGTTGAACCCAACCGTAAGTCGTACTCCGCTGATACTTTAACTATGGTCACACAAGTTGCTGTGTAATACTAGAAGTATCATAGAAAGCTAACTTTTGGTTTCCCTCGCGCTTGAACAGAACCAGATAGAAGTTTTAGATCCAATACATCGACAGATGAACCAGACCCCTCGGCTTCACAGGTGACCGTTGTTCGCGATCCTCAAACCGCAGCCGACCGAGACCAGCAGCAGCCTGATATCATCTCGACATCGTCTGCACAGATGATCACCATACCGCACGCCCCGTCACCCCCCGAAGCGCCGACTTACTCTTCAGTTCCTTCGGAGGAAGAGATCTACGGGCCGGAGAGATATGCTGGTCGGCGGTACGACTTTCCCGAATATGCCGCCTCAACTCCAGGACCGCAAACGCAACCGTCCCCGTCGGTGCATTTTAGCCCGTCGGCTCTCATGTTGGGGGGCATGCAAACGGACCCTCTAGTACAGAGGGATTTCAAAGATGATCTTGCCAGAGCGGCGGGCACCGTCACGCCTGGTGTAAGCGATACGCCGTTTATTCGCTATGCGATTGAGGCCATCACAAGACAGAAACTTGAAGAGGAGCAAGCAAGCATACCCAGGGGTCCAGGGTCTGGAGCAGTATCTCCCGTTAGTGACCAGAGATCCCTCCTATCTGTTGCTCGATTCGTTCCTCGGTTCGGTGCCCGGCTCGCCAACCCCCCGCCCGTTCATCGCTCCATGGTCGCAGTCCACGTCGACGACGAGTCTGCAGCAGAGAGCTTGCAAGCCCCTTCCCCTGCACCCGTTATCCTAGGCATAGAACCACCTCAACCACCTATCAGCACCCGTTCACCGGCGATGGAATCAACAACACGACAGCCCCAGCCGAGCCGGATAGAGGAACTAGCAAGCCAGTTCACTACCCGGATCAGAGCCCCGGTCGAACAACAAGACAACCACATCCCCCCCACCGCAGCAAGTATAATCAAGAACCGCAGCCCCCCGCGAACAGTCGACGTCTGGCGCAGCGAGCAGGACACATTCGCCCCTCACGACCTCGACGTCCTGGGCTACGAACTCCCTGGCCCGCCTCCACTAATTCACAAGCCGTGGATCCTACGGCCCTCATCACTGTTGCTTCTCGCGACACTTATTGTGCTAGTGATCACGGCGCTGATTTTCTCCGCCGTGTACTCGATTAGCGGTCGCGACGGGTATGGTTTCACCGCATACGCCGGGACGATCTACGGGGGGCAGTACTTCGTGTTCCGCATATTACCGCAGCTGCTCGGCGCCGTGGTCTTGGTCTACGCGCAGTGCGTGCTCGCGGCGGCCGCGCGCACGTTCCCGTTCAGTTGCATGGCGTCTGACGATCGCCGCGAGCGGCGCGGTGCTGTTTTTCTCCCAATGTACCCGGTGTCGTTTC
The DNA here is from genome assembly GCA_022578715.1 of Nemania sp. FL0916. Classification (NCBI taxonomy): domain Eukaryota; kingdom Fungi; phylum Ascomycota; class Sordariomycetes; order Xylariales; family Xylariaceae; genus Nemania; species Nemania sp. FL0916. The sequence continues at coordinate 46,807 of MU390386.1, forward strand.
TCTGGCCAAGGCTTTTCGGTCCTTGGCAGATATGGCTGCCCTCGCTGGTTGTTTGGTTAACGAATTTCACAATCCCGCTGCTGAGTAGCTTGTATACAGTGGTGCTGGTGGATGGGGTTTGGACCTGGGCGACGGTGCAGGGCGTGGCGTGGACGCTAGTCGCTGTGTATGTGTCGCTGCTCCTGTCAGTCGTTGTCCTGTTCGTGTATTGGCGACGGCGGAGGACGGGGATGATTAAGACGTGGGACGTGCGGAGTATTGCGGATATTATCTTCCTCGCGTCGCAGAGTAACTCGCTGCCTCAGTACCGAGGACTTGAAACGGCGGCTACGCGTGCGTCGATGGAGAAGGTTCTTAATGGCCCGGCAGAACGGCTCGGATACTGGACCACCCCTGAAGTCCCCGAGAACTCGATATTTTGGAGCTTTGGCGTCCCTACGACCGAGGAGGACCTACGGTCGGAGAAGTGGGATGCGAAGAACTTGGCCGCGCAGCGGGATTCGTCTCGTACGGTGACTTTATCGGACCTCGAGGACCAGAAGGAGCCGTGGGCAGTACGTTTCCGCTACTTGCCCTGGTGTTTCCGCGACAGCCAGATCATATTCTTCGTTGTGACAGCAACGATATTGTTGATTGCCCTGGTTGTCGTGTCGTTCCTCCACTCCACTGAACTCAGAAGTGGATTTCTCCCTGGCTTGAGCGCTGCCCCTGTCTCAGGCGCGTTTTCGCCCGCCGACTTCTTGTACTCCTTTCTCCCCTCACTGATCGGGCTTGCTCTCTACCTCGGGTTTCAGTCCCTCGAACTCACGCTTCGCGTTCTGGCGCCGTGGAGTGAGCTATCCCGCGAAGAAGGATCGCGCGCAGAGACATCTCTGTTGCTAGATTACGCAGCATGTTTGCCGTGGCAGTCTACCATCAAAGCTATAAAGCACAGGCACTGGCGCGTGGCATTCATCACGTTTCTCTCGCCCCTATTCATCCTGATCCCCGTGCTCAGCGGCGGTATATTCATGGCTCTGACCCCAGCATTCGGGCCCGTGCGCATGTACCCCAACATGGCGATCTTCGCCGTCGTCATCGCGCTCCTATTCCTATATCTCGCAGCCCTGGCATCATTCCTCCCCAAGCGGAGACAATTCCGTCTCCCCCACGCGGTCACGTGTCTGGCCGAGATCCTGAGCTTCTGCTGTAATGAACAGCTGCGCACGGACGAGGCGTTCGATCAGGTGAAGACGAGCAGGCGGAGCGAGCTCAAGACCGCGCTCGACTGCGGCAAGGACTACAACCGCCAGGCCCGCTGGACGTTCGGCGCCGGCAGGAATAATGAGGAACGTCTCGGCATCAAGCGCTGCGGCAAGTTTACCGCGAGCCCGATGAAGCTACGACATTATGACAAGCATGTGCGAGGGAAACCTATTTCAGGGCCCGCGCTTCAATATCGTGGGCCGTTTGGACATTAAGTGTCCTCCTTAGTTATGAGTATGTGTATTATGATTCAGCGAACGGGTAGAATATGGTGTTTTGGACGTGTATATGATATGGAAACTCAGTGGGGTCCGGCCTGTTACTTATTTGACGGAAAATCGCTGGGGAGTTCATAATAGGAGTTACGACGTAATGGGTCATGGGTTATGGAAGATGGCATTTACGAATGTACGAGGTACAAGAGTCATGGCGTTATGAGATAGGAACCCAAGGCCAATGGCCTAGTGCTTTTGAATTCATAGAAACCTATTCCGTAGTCAAGATACCTTCGAGCTTTTGCTTCATCTCTGCACTTAGCAATTCCCTATTCGCCCCCCCGGATACAAGCAATTTCGCAACATTATACGACCGGCGCCACATATGACTTTGAAGAGCGGCGCCTAACGGTGTTCCATATTTGCCTCCAGCGGCGTTGATATCTGCCCCCTGATCGAGCATATACCATACCATCTTAATATTGTCCATGTACGCCGCCGCCGCAAGAGCTGTGCCGAACTCACCCCCTTTAGCGTTGATGTCTGCCCCCTGTCTGAGTAGATACCTCGCCATCTCAATATCATTACGAGACGCGGCCGTCGCAAGAGCAGTCAAGTGTTTGCCACTTCTTTCATTGACGTTTACCTTATGTTCAACCAGAAATCGCACTATCTCGATAGAGCCAGTGAGTACCGCGGCCCCGAGAGCCGTGGCTGCCGTGCCCTGTCCGAACGGCCTCGTATTAACATAGTTGACATCTGCTCCGTTCTGAACTATAATCCTTGGAGTCAGTTGTCACCATCTCAAGAGTAATTCACGAGTGTTTTAATTGCTTTCTGGAACAGGCTGGCTCAAAAAGGAAGACTGAGACTCGAGACCATCCCAGCGGGGATGGTTGCTTGAGCTCTTACTGACCTAAAAGTTTTATCATTGGTAAATTTGTCCTTCTTATCGCTACTATCAGAGCGGTGTTTGCCTTTGATCTTCCAGCGTTGATATCGGCTCCCTCTGAAATCAGACATTGCACTGTTTCGATAACGCCGACAGATGCCGCCACTTGGAGAGGTGTATGACCCAAATAATCTTCGACATCAATACTAACTCCTCGTTTGACAAGATATCGAACTATATCGGTGTGTCCAGCGTGTATTGCGTCGAAAATAACATGGTTATAATGAGATTTCCCTTCAATTCTTGCCCCGTGATCGATGAGGTATTTCAGTACCCGCATACTGCCATGCTCAGCGGCGTTTCTTAAAGGGTTATCATGTTCGCCGGAAACACCATTAACATCTGCTCCCGCTCTGTGGAGAACATAAGCGGCTTTCTCTTTGTTCTTCCTGATTGCCTGCACAAATGCATCATTGAGCGCACCACGAGATTCCGGGAGGTATTGTTTGAGCACACACTCCAAGCCGTCATCGCTGACAATTGAAATCATCCAAGCACATGGTGTAGTTCCAGATTCGTTCGCCGTGCTGAGACATATGCTCTTAAAGGGGCCACCGTTAGTGGAATTAGCTCGCGTATCACCCATCTCGCTTGCTAGCAAAATCTTAAACATGTCAATAGTGCAGACGTAGTGCATGGGGATCCGGCCCCAGCGATCCCTTGCTTTTAGAAGAGTCAGGCAGGATGACTGTGTAGCTTTCTGGAACTTGAGAATGTCCGTTACAATATCAGCATTCTGTAAGATGCAAGCAAGATGGAAAGATGTATGCCTATTAAAGTTTGGAAGCGCTATATCATCTTTGTCACAGCATTGCAGGAGTGCTAGCTGATGTCCATCATCTTGAGTGAAAGGCGAAATATTGAGAGCTATCATAAAGAGAAGAGGACTAATACGGACAGCTGATTTATTTTGGAGATTGTCCGGAATCATGGCTTCAGTAGCCACCTGCCGTAAGCCACCCTGGGACGGCTTGGAATCGCGTACACTTGTGTGGACGACCTCGATGTATGATTTAATGAATATCCAGGCCTCTATCTGGAGTCTTTCGGAGTGGAAAAGTTTCGTTATTTGGCCTACCAGCCGAATATCGCCGCGGCACATCCTACAGTGTTGAATCCACCACTGAAAAAGATATACACCAAATTGAGGTGAAGTGAATTTAGGACCAAAGTAGTGTTGTGAGTTCTTCGAGTCGAACCGGTTTTCCCATTTCAGAATACCACTTTTTGTTCTCGGTTCAGACTCTGTCAGAATACCAATTTTTGAACTCGGGTAAGGCGAACAACACCTAGCCACATACGTTCTCGAGTGAAATGATCTACCTGCTAGCGCGTATGCTCTTATGTGAGACGATAGAATTTCTGCTGTGTATGTTCCCAATTCAACCAAGTCCATACCGTAGTCTGTCCAAATCGGATGGTCAGGTTGCTTAATAGCCTTGATACCAATATCCGCTAATGCATAGTGGCAAACCCTCTCAGAAAAGATGAACTGACCGGAGACTTCGTCCTTCATCTCGGAGACGAATAGCTTAGCCGATAAGTGTTCAAAGTTAAGACAGCCTGCCTTATCTTCTTTAAGGAAGTTGTAGTATAGGTCTTCAAGTTCTTCGAGCTCAAGAGCGTCATTATTCTTGGAATTGGTCGAACTGATCTTGACAGCTTCGAGAAGTTGTTGGGGTGTCAGACTTTCAAAGGCGCCCATGACCACTTTGAAGAGACTCAACTGGTAGGTCTTATACTGCTCGTCGCCGTTGATATCCCAGAGTAGCTAATATGCTCTACTAAGCTCATTTTTCCAGTCATCTTTAGAACCATTAGTATCACCATCTCGGAATCGATCCAATTTGTTTAAGCTCTTCGGCTTTTCTAGCTCATCTAGTAATGTTTCTGCATATTGCTCTCGTCGTATGGCCTTTTAATTTTTCGGAAAGAATATGCCGAGCCAAATTTCAACCCAGCGAAACCTGTAGAGGTCAGTAAGGCAGAATTGGTTCAACTATAAAAATAAATTACACTTACATGCCATTAGCGTTTCTATACAGCGCCCTCTCTAACCGGCTGCGAAGTCTATCATCGTGAACTACCTAAGTCTTAGCGCCGCGGACCAAACAGACTTTCATTCACTGCTTCTGCTTCTATTCCCTTCGAATGCCAAGGATTATGCTTGAATGCTACTTACAGAAAATGCTTTTGGCCCAGGCGCCGTCATTCTTTGAATCGATTCGATCCGCGATAAATTTCGTCATGTCTTGTTCTGCATCCTCATGGAGAGCATCGAATTGTATACAGTCCTGGAAGTAGTCTCGTACTTGAACATGTGGACGTGACGATATTAAAAAGTACGGTCCCTTAGGCGTCTTCGGCAGATCTCTCAGTAATTGAAGAAACAGTCTGTATTGTTCCGTGCTTTCGCATTCGTCGAGCGCGTCAACCAAAAATACAAGCGTGTCCTTACTAGAAGCGACCAAAGCTTCAAGAAGTGGCTTCCATGTTGACTTGACAGTAAAAAGTGCATCTTCATCTTTGTCCTTGTTCTTGTCATAAAATTCCTTAGCGGCCTTAGCCACAGTACCGTCATTGTTCCAGGCTAGCCGACGACATAGTGCTCGGATTATTGTTTCGTGCTTCGGGGCTTTCGATTCCTTGCTAGTTCCGCTAGCGTAGCAGTAATAAGGCACAAATCTCAATCCCACAATAGGTTGTTCTTCGAAGTGAGAGATTATGCGGCAGCTGCAAACTTGTAAGTTGATATGACCAAATATTCCGCAGCTTGGGTACGACGCTCTCGTAAACTTACATCAGTGTTGTTTTCCCTGTGCCCACTATGGTTGATTTAGTAACTCTGTGACAGAATGAAGCGCATAAGTACTTACTGGATCCCTTCAGCCAGAACATTCGCCTTTCCATCTTGTTGTGTTGAATTTCCCATACCCACGAGATAAATTCGCCTGCTTCGAGGAACCATTTGCCAGCAATCGAGTCAGGATCATCGACCCCGGTTCTTTCTTTCACCGATTGGTGTCCTGGTTCAGGATCCTTGCTTCGAATCCTGATCCGATTGAGCATGGCAATATTGGCTTCCCTCCTCTTTACCTGCTGCTCTACCTCTGTTTTCCACTGGCTGCATTCTGAGTCGCGATTACTGAGCTTTTGAGACGCTCGGTCCCACTCAGGAGGCCCCGAGATCAAGGCTGATTCTAGTCTGCTGTGAGTAAGAAATTGAATTAACGGAAAGAAGCAGAAGACGCACTGGTGCGACCCATTCTAGTCATCCCTGACTCATAGATAGATGAGATCAGCTTCAAGCACTCGAAGTACAAACCGTCAAGTTTTTTTTCAATCTGTGTTATTTTCTCTTGATCTGGCTCAGAGTTGAAGAGCTGTCCCTTTAACCCCTGTAGATCGATTTCGCTATCGGCCCATTTGTCGATGAGCACCTTCGCTTTCAACATTGCAGTCAAGGCTTTATCGCGGAACACAGGGTCGGTCATTTCGAAAAAGAACTGCGGACATTTGGTTAGTCTATACAATGACGCTATCAGGTGTCCTTAAGGCATCATTGTAGTTTACCTCAACAGCCGCAAAAACTCCAGCTGTAACCAAGGGCGCAACCTTATGCGGGTCTAAATTACTAACAGCCATCGCAGAGCCTTTTACAGCCCTGAATGACGGTAGGTAGGCTTTGCACTGGCGGATCCATTTATTCTTTGACTCGTCCTGGGTCCAGTCGTCCTGGGTCCCGTTCTCCCACGTATCCCAGTCGTCGATGGACTGATACTCAAACTTTCCAATCAGGTCCTTCATCAACTCATACAGCTTTGGCTTCTCTTGTGCGAAGCGCTGTACTGATTGACTCCATATGGGGTTCTTGTCGTCAGTCTCTGGATTCGTCGCAGGAAGCTGAGGAGCTGGAGGAGCATCTTCCACTTCTTGAGCTGCCAGCGGATTTGGCTCGGGTGGTCTTTGTTCGGGTTCATCGACGTTGCCTGCCAATTCAATGCCTCTAGTAGACGAGGATTCGGCTAGAGCAGGGCGGGGTTCTTCAATTGAAGCATAGTTTTCGTATATCGAGGCGTTCTCGGCACCTGCCGGCGAGCTGGTCGACGGCTCTTGTGAAGTCTCGGTCGCGCTTGGTTGTCGAGTCGCCGGCCCGGGATCTTCATCGGCTCCATCGCGGGATGTTTGAGAGCCTCGTTTGCCAAAAAGGTCTCTCCCCCGCTCACGAAACCTTTTCACGTGCTTTCGAAAGGAATGAGTGTGTGATGACATTGTTTCTTTGTATAATATGAGTCCTAGTAGCTTTTCTTGAATCAGGTTTGATACGAACAAAGCAAATCGAAGACACAGATGTTGCAGGTGGTAGGCTGCGTGGCTGGTCAATGCGGCTGGCTTCGACACCTCCTTGGGGGCCATCGGGGCAGCCCCAAGATGCGTGGCTGATAAGCGGTGTAGTGTTGCATCAGCTCTCAACCAGTGAGGTGCTCATTTACCCATGTTACGCTTGTAAAGCCGCCCGAAATCGAGCTCTGATTAGGAAATGTTTGATCAGCACCTCAGCAAGCTTCCGCTGCCTATGGGAGACGAGTAAGCCGAAAATTATTCGGTCTGTGAATTCCGCCGTAGCAGCTCGAATATGCAAATGACGAGATGGATTATGAATGCTCTGAGGCCTTCTTGGTGCCTCATTATAGCTGAACTCTACCTGGTAATGTAGACTGGGCGATGCAACCTCAGGGACTACTGTTCTTGTAGGTAGAAAATGAACAGTGCACAACAACGTAAGTCAGTCCCAAACACCAGGATACATCATAATGATTCATAACCACCTCTATATTAACTATTAATCTCAAATAAAATGGTCGATATCTTACTTTAACCTTGCATTTCATAGCGGTTCGCGCCAGTATTGCCCAACTCCGACCGTACCTCTTGCTGTTGCATTTCCATATTGGGCGAAGGCGTAGTATGCACGGCGGATGAGGCGTAGTGGGATGGCCCGTACTGAGACTGTCCATATTGCGATTGTCCGTATTGCGATGCCGTACTCTCGTCCATGTAACTAGGTTGGTAGTTCTGCGGAACTGGCTGGTGTTGGTTTTTCCTGTACTTGCGGCGCAGGAAGAAGAAGATGAGGACCCCGAGAACAGCTAGAGCGGCGAGGCCCACGCCTACTCCTATGCCAGCTGCCGCCCCTGTACTGAGACCACTTGACGACGATGATGATGAAGTGGGAGCTGCGTTGCCGGTGGAGGATGCACCCGTCGTCGAGCTGGGGGGCGGTGTTGTGGATGCGGGTGGCGTAGAAGAGGGAGTAGAGGGTGCTGGTGTCTATAGCGATTCCAATGTCAGTTGTCAGGCGAGCTTTGTTTTTATTTTGTCTCTTATTTCAACTTACGGAAAGCAAGGCGATACCCCAGGCATTCACGCCACTGTCGCCCCCGATTGTATGAGTTTCGGCCTGTCCCGTATGTACGACCAAGTCGGTCCGTGATCCTGTGATCACGTCGCCGGAAGTAAAAGTAGCTTGGCATCCATACGGCGCGGCACCTTCATCAACGGCAGCGGCACAGTTAAAATGCCAACCTGGGACCGACGGACAGCACCATATGTAATCAGCTGATTTGCCGGCGTACGATGTTTGAGTTGAGCATGCGCCGAAATAGTTTGTGGGACAGCCTCCGTCGGTCAGATACGGCACACTGAGCGTGTACGACGGTGGCACACAGCCACCTGTTGGACTGCTCTTTTGACCGAGATTTGTGACCGAGGGCATGCCAAACATGTCACTGAAGACGACATCGGTCGCGTAGACGACATACCAAAAACCCGTGCTCGTCACGCATGTGCTGTCAGGCGTCCAACTCTCCGTCAACGACGGATACGATGAGGGATTGTCGTTCGACATGGTACTAAAGCCAGCAGTCCCGCTGGAATTGTCGATCGAAAAGATGAACTTCTGGTCCCGGCAGATGATATCTTGTACTACAGAGAGGCGCAACTTGAGTAACGCATAATCATGGAAGTGGAAGACATCAACAAGCTGAACGAGCGGGCGAAGCACCGCTCTTCACTACTGGTACACTACCTACACTACATTCTGCCCCGAACCAAGTGCCAAATGTAGATCAATCCTACGGAGTACTCACTATTGGTTCTTTTCCCGCCCCCAATATCATGCGCAGCAGCGTTTTCACGTACTTTAGGGCACCTATTGTAGCGGTAGTGTAATAGTTGTGCATACTCCTAAAGGGGCAAAGGAGCACGCTAAACAAGTGGAGGCGAATAAGCCGGTTGCCATGAGAGTCTTCTTGAGGTTGCCACAGCCGCCATCCTGTGTTGGCCCTGTCCTACTGACTTGTCAGGTATTACAATGCCATGTGTGATGGGTCGAGTGTGTCCCATAATCAGGTGCTGCCTGCAGGTTCACAGGACTGACCAGCCAATTATGAGATTCTAACAATAACACTCAAGTCCACTCACTCTTCCGCCCCTATTCTAACACGAGCAGGTGAGTATTATCAAGAGATAGATGAGCGAACCTGTAGGAAAACTCACACCACTTACGGAGTAATCTATTTGAGAATACCGGTAGTTAGGGCAATTCTTGCGAAAACAACGTAAGGGAGAGTGCGTAACCCGCACAGGATAGTGGCCGTGGCCACCCCAGGCGTGTTGAATCCTTCAGCCAGAAATTCTCAAGATCCTGGTGTGGGTTTGAGAGCTTCTCTCACCTCAGCATCGCGAGACAATACTTGAGCATCTGATTGGACGTCAGATTACACTACACTGAATCCAATGCTCGAAATGCATCTCGGCACCACGATCTATTCCAAAACAGGTATGACTACGGCCGAAGGTCCACCACACTAAATATCTTACTTGGCTCTGCTTGGGCCATCACACGTGCGCACTAGTGTACCAAATTTCACTAGATCTCACAAGCCCCGTTTATTTTCAAGGATGGCGTTCGAGAAAAATGCGGTGGTTGTACGGAGTAAGCCGCAAATATACTAGGGTTTACTTCGTGCGCAGCAATGTCATCGAGTCTGAATCATCGCTGTTGTATGTAATTATTTTACAATAACTACACGGGCTGTTAATAACTGGAACATAGTGTAGAAACCATAGTTAAATCCGGGGCTGTTAATAAATCATTTTTAGTAGCAGCATGCAGTTGCTGTCAAGAATAGCCACAACAACATGAGGTCTTGTCTTGAAATATATCCCTGCCCACATTGTACACTACCTCTTTCGGTTATCCAGATGCGTGGGGCGGTTGGGGCTAGTAAGTACCTCCTCCTAGTGCTCACCGTCGAAACAATATGTAGTACTTCGTACTTGTGGTAGTGTGTGGGTTTGAGCACGGTACTCGTAGTGTGCGTAATTTGTCCCCGCACTATTTATCACTACTTACGAAGTACATTCGATACATTATGTCGTCCTGCACGCAGACAAAAGCGCGGCGAGCAAAGGATGGCAGTCCCAGACAGTAAACCATTTCGCCTATCATTCAGAGTGCCTCTTAGCCTTTGTCAAACGCATGAAGGGGGAGTGATCTGATCTATCCAAGCTTGTCCGTGAACCGAGTCATAATAAGCTGGTGCCTGTTGAAACCAAAATTTGAAGGCGAATTTAAACTTGAAGTATGACAATAAGTCGTGTCACGCAACACTTAATTATTATTCGCTCGACGCCAGTTTTGACATTAAACGCCTAATCCCTAATATTCGACGATGTATCAAATAGAACTTTCACACGAAAGAAAACATCAGCATGCCATGTGTACGTAATTAGTATACCTAATCATGCGCATACTAAGTCTTGAATGCGACACTACTTGCGCCAACAAGCCAAGGGTAGATGGGGCTATGTCGCCTATTTCCAAGCCCCTTTGTGCAGGCCACAGGGTGCCAATCATTCAGCCCACCCAACCGCGCGGAGAGAAGTAACACACCCACAGCCCAGCAGTATGATGAAACAGGCGCCAGAGCTGAGTTCGTTGCATTAGCTGGGTCCACTAGAGAGAATGTATTACGGTATTGGGTAGAGTGTTTGCCAGCTAACTTTCGAGAACCGCGACAGGATACCATCAAGGGAATATGCTGTACTCACGCGGCCAAGGTGTCTCGATTTCTTCCTTTTTTGTTCACCTAGCAAGGTACGGAGTACTCAATCTACCATCCATTGTCTGACTCCGATAGTCTCTCTGTCTCGGCAAAGACATAACGGGCGCGTTTAGTAGGCCCTGCAACACCCTTGTATTCGTTAATATTACCTTTTTCGTCACCTTTTTTTCTTTCTTCTAAGCCCTATGGCATGGTCTGATACACTGCGACACGCTCACAGCTGCATTGCGACATGGTATTCCGAATGATGCGCATGAACAGCGGCTTCATACCCGGGGGCATTGCTATTTTCATAACCCTACTTTTGATTCTATCCTTTAGATCTACAATCTTGCCATATGTACCGCAAGTCGGTTTTCGGAATGGCAATGCTTACTCATTATCGGAGGCGATCGCCTCCGGAGCATTATCTGCGACGATGACGAACAACTATATACCTCCCTTCACCATCTCACGAGGCCATCTAATTCCTCCCAAAATCTGGCAGATCATGCTTCCCCAACCCGGCGGACCTCCTGACGGCCCGCTCAACGCGGAGAAGCTGGTCAATACCCCGACTTGGCTGGCGCAAAACCCGGGATATGGGTATATACTTGTTGGCCAAGCCGAGGCAGACGACTTTATCAATGCGCACTTTGCCGGCGATGGAAGAATAACAGGGGCATGGCGCGCCTTGAAGAATCCGGGTGTGAAGTCGGATTTGCTGCGCTACCTAATACTGTTTATCGAGGGTGGCATTTACTCTGACATAGACACCGAGGCTCTGCGACCCGTCGACTCATGGGTGCCCGAGCAATACCGCGATAAAGCCAAGGTCGTGATCGGGATCGAATGGGACCAGCTGGACGGCGGGCCGTGGGCGGATATACCGCACAGGCTGCAGTTCTGCCAGTGGACCATCGCCACCGCCCCAGGCCACCCTCTCTTCCTGAAGATGGCCTACCATACCATCAGTAGACTGGAACGGCTCGCCGCTGAGCACGGAACGAGTTTAGAAGATCTCGAGCTGTCGAGCGTTGAGGTCATGATGTCGTCTGGTCCGGCGTCGTGGACTGACGTCGTTCTCGAACAGTTGATGGAGATGGACCCGAACATAAAAGATGTGACAGATTTCTCGGGCATGAAACCAACCGGACCAAGGTTGACCGGCGACATTCTGATCCTCACTATCGATGGCTTTGGGTTTGGGCAATCACATTCAAATAGCACGCACGATGGCTCGATACCAGAGGCCGCTCTTATAAAACATAACTTTTGGGGATCTTGGCGGGGAGGCCGTTAGAAATTGAGGCGTCTGGCTGCCGCTTCGAGGAAACCTTGTATCCTAGAGATGTCATTAAGGAAGTGCTCTTTCTTGACAAGGGATACCAGTTTGGCTTATCTTTTTACCGGGCTTTCCAAGCAAAGCATAGAATTGGATCATTTAGACGAATGACCTTGTGTATCCGAGTTATATTGTGTAGAGTATGGAATGGTTCTTGATTGCCAAAGATCAGGTGTTGCGAAGAACACTATGCCCGAGCCCAAAATCCGTTAATCATACGACCAGAAGCCTACAAGACAAGTGATACAATGATCGAAGATTTCAGATGAAACAAAAATGAAACCAAAGTGCCTATAGTAACACGACCAACTTCTCAAAACAGATATTTCTCCTCATGAAACCCGAAGATCAAAAGCGCTCCGCTCAATTAATGATAAACAGACTATATGTAAAGTAAGAATAAAATACACTCTTTCTCTAAAGCCTTCCAGAGGACTATATCCCGTAGTCCATATGCACATCAACTATGCGACATCTCATAGTAAGTTGTCGGCGTCCGCATCTCAGGAGCCGAATAGATAGTTCCCTGAACCGACGAACCCTGGACCGACGACCCGGACATCGGAACGCCCGCCGAGCCACGCGGCTTACGGTGGCCTAGCACGTTGAAAGAAGTAGCCTGACTATCGCGCTGCGAGCCATTCATGCGCTTTCGCTTCCCAAGACAGAAACCCGCAACAACTAATGCTATTACCCCAATCGCAGCGCCGATGGCTATCCCGGCTATTGCACCGGCACCGAGACTCGCGTTGTTGTTACTCGAGCTGGGTGGCGGTGTGCTTGTCACTGGCGTAGGTACTTGTATTATCGAGGAAGTAGATGATGAAAATGAGCTGGTAGTCGTAGATGATGAGGATGTGGATTGTGTAGAAGATGTGGTCGATGTCGAAGAGCTACTCGTCTTAGAAGAGCTCGCAGATGCGGAAGGCCCGGTGCGTGAGATGTAAAAGCTAGCACTCCAGAATCCTCCCTGGGTTTGGTCCTCCGTTGTTCCGAAAGTGTTGACTACGCGGAACACGTAGGGCAAGGTGAGGTCGGATTCCTCGGCATACACTTGCCATTGATACCATTGCTGGGCCAAGTTTGCTACGGCATATTTAGATAATGTTCCGGAATTTTCAGTGCAACTCGAGCAGAACTTACTAGTGATTTGAATAGATGTTGCGACTTTCCCGCTTTGATAGTAATACAGATTGGAAGCCTGATAATTCGTGCTCCACGTAATGTTGATGCCTGATCCCTCCTTGAAGGTGGTCGGATAAGAGTTAGGAAACTTGAAGACGCCGTCGTCGTTTCCTTCTCCTCTATGAATCTCTGGGCCGCCGTCCCGGTCCTCAAGCAGCAAGCTCGAGCTTTGCGCGACGTTCCGCATTGCCTATCATACGGAGCGTGATAATCGGTGTCGTGGATGGTGTATGGGAGTAGAAGGGCAAGTTCCTGAGGGCGGTGGCAGGGCCAAGAAGTTTTATGCCATGTTGCATCCGCTGCTACGCATCCTGTTTGAGAGCCGAGACCGTCTAAGTTCTTCAGCCGGCCAAAAGATACGCCCCCTTTTTGCCTGTTGAAGCAGGCTACATTGTGGCGGCTGTACCTGGCCTAATACATGGTATATGTAGGGGCGATCCCATCTCTGGTCCTATCTAGGTACCTACCTGTAGTTATCCCATAGATATCAGCAAGCTTGCACAACCCGTTCCTCCATTTCCTCTATGTTTTGACGTCTTGTTCAGCCACCCCCAAGCGAACCTAACTTAAAAAATGTCTCTCCATGATGTGGGTTGTTGCCCTTCATGTCAATGCTCATGTCGTCGTTAGCCTCTCTCTAGCTAGCGCTGGGATCGGTCTTTAGAGTACGGTATTTAAGCGCCCTCCAATCAACTATACATAGAGCCAGTTTTGGCGGCCAATCCTGAATCTTGTGGCTACGGCCTACCTACCTCGGGGCGGAGATTTGATAATTGGGTAGGAAAAGGCTCTGTTGGGGGCGTTTCCAATCAGGATGGCTCGTTGGTTAGCCATACCTTGTGCAGTCAAAGATACTTATTCAGGCATAGTAAGTAATATAGTAGCGGCGAAAAATGTGCCAAGGCTTCTCCGACGCGTCTTTCACGCGCTACGACTCTGTCATATCAGTGTCATTATGGGTGGGGGCCATGCACTAGTCTAAATTTATCCTCACATCCCTCCAGTCTGATCCCTCCTTTTCCTCTTTCACTGGTCTCGGCTTACATAAACTAGTTGGGCTGAAAATGCGACGTTATTAGTCTGTCTGCAACCCACTTGCGGCGGTCTTTGTAGGCAGAAAGTCGTTTTAAGAACTCTCCTTTCTGCATCGACCATAGTGAACTGCGGTCGGCAAAAGCACATAGATCTCGTCGCTATGCTTCCCCGGACGCTCCGCAAAACTCTAAAATCATGCAGATCCCGCCCGCTCGTTGTCGCGTCATTTGTCTTTATAGTACTTCTTTATCATCTTTGGCAAACTCATAGCATCACCGCAGCTGACACTCCTTCCACTCTTCTCCATTCTTCTCCACTGAATTGCCCCAAATCTCCCTTGGTGGATGACGTACTTGTAGTCGTCCGCACCGGAGCAACCGAAGTGCTGGAAAAGCTACCCGTACACTTCGATACTGTCCTCAAATGTGTTCCCGACTACATCATTTACTCGGATTTCGAAGAGGATGTAGCGGGCCATCATGTATATGACGTTCTCAATCAAACCAGCGACCATGTTAGGGAGACTGTACCAGAGTTTTGGCTCTATAATAAGCTGCGATCAACCGGAAGAAAGGATTTAGAGTATCAAACATTATTCGGCAGCGGTCCAGCCGGAGCTCAAGATAACCCCGGTTGGAAACTGGACAAATGGAAGTTCATGCCTATGGCCGATCGAGCACTTCAACACCGACCCGACGCAAAGTGGTTCGTCTTCGTTGAGCCCGACACATACATGGTCTGGCAGAACGTGTTAACGTACCTCTCCCAACTCGAGCATAGGAAGCCGTATTACTTAGGCAGACATATGTACATCGGCAAAGTGCTTTTTGCTCATGGCGGATCTTCATTCATGATTTCAAACGCAGCTATGAAAATGGTCACGACGTATTGGAGAGAGAAGCAGGACTGGTTTGATGATTATACGGCGAAGGAATGGGCCGGTGACATGATCCTGGGGAGGGCAATGGCGGATATCAACATTCCCCTGGTCTCAGCGGCTCCTCACGTCCAAGGCGACAGCCGTAAGTAACATCTCCTGCTGCCCCTTGCGCGCTACCGGGCTCAGATATTCCCTTATCGAGCAACTTGTATCGTCATCTTAGATTAATCATCTTCTCTTACAGTAACCTCTGTCGATTGGACCTTGAACAAGCAAGACAAGCCACCATGGTGCTACGCGCCCTTGTCCTTCCACCACATGACTGAACGAGAGTTCCATATTCTGTGGCAATTCGAGAACGCATGGCTTCACCACAACAAAGGCAATGCAGTTCTCCGGTTCCGCGATGTCTTCAAGAACGTTATCCACCCGCGGCTTCAGGCCGAGCGCATCAACTGGGACAACTTATCCGGTGGAACCGAGTATAGTGAGGAAGCACTCGCGAAACTATCTGACGAAGGCAGATCCGCTCTATCGAAGACGGAGCGAGAGGCGCAGGTCTCGTTCAAGCATTGCCAAGCCGCATGTGAGAGCAAGCCGTCATGCATCCAGTATTCCCATGTCCCAGGGAAGTGCGTACTTTCCAACGAACTACGGCTGGGGCATGAAGCGGAATCTCGATGTCTCGAATACTCGAGCGTCGCGAACAAGTGTATAAAAATGGAAGAAAAGGGGGATTCGAATACGGCCTCCAAGGATGGAAGCTTCGTCAGTTCGGGCTGGATCATGGATAGAGTCATGGACGCGTCGAAGCAGATGGATAAGGCGTGCCAGAGTCCCGAAGGAAATGATTGGGTCCATTAGGCGTGGATCATCTTACTGGGACATGGCAACAGCCTCAACGATGTCGATGGTTCTCTTCTCGGAGAACGCAGATCTCCAATTTTCATTGAAACTGCAGGCATTTTCATGGACCTTTTATCAACACCTTGCCCTCTGCGGATCTGTGTTATCATGTCAACGACTATTTCGGATGCACGAAGGAAGTTATTTCACTGATGCATTCCACTTTCTATTCTTCAGGGTATTCTTCAGTTGAATGTTTGGTACGGCAGTGGAGTAGGGTATGGGATCTGAGCGACTTTTTCATAAGGCAGGGAAATTTGTCAGCAATAGAACTTTGGGTTTCACCTGTACCTATCTCGGAGATATGGTTTCTTGGGAGACTGCCAGAAGATGCGACAGTATCACTGGGTATGTAGACTATAATTATAATCAATCCCTTCAATACTCAGCGAGAGCCCGAAATTCTTGTGTCATGATAATCTACATCACCAATGCTACCAAGCAAAGTAGACACCACCCGCCCGACCACCCTTGGTGGTGGGGAAATAGCGCTCAATGGTACAAGCTCTCTTAGCCGTTGTGGGTACGAACACACTATGTAATTATGTCCTGTCCGACATGCTACTCTGACTCCGACTAATAATATGAAATTCCTGCTCTCGGAGGCGAAAGCGATCAACCAAGTTATTTAGTTTTCAGGGGGGGTGTTTGAGTGTTTGAGTATAGCCAGGCCCATGGGCTCCGCGGTCCGCTCCTACGCTAGACCCTAGCTTTTCGCAGGAATGAATCAATCGGTTGGATCCTACTCGTTCGCAGTGACGGTAATAGCGATCGTGAATCTCCTAAAATTGCTTAACTTGGTTGAATGCCCACTTGCTGAAAACCGTTATTACTTTCGGTTATCAAAACCTTAGCGCCATAGCGCGGTAATAGAGGGCTTGAAGAAGGTAGTCTCGCGGCTCGTCGGATAGGGGTTATCTAAGTGAGGCCGACAAGAGGCGGCCAATTATACGGGTTGCTGTTATTCTCTTTACGTTCTAAATTGTCTACTACGTGGTATAATGTGCGTCTGGCCACATCCTACTTCTCAATCTCCTGTGGAGGCTCGTTGACGAAGTGGTGCGTGGTACCGCAAATGCAGCCTCCGTACCGGCGGCTCTAGGTAAAGATGGCCCGCGGCTTATAATTACCAACCCGGCGGGAGAAATAGTATCCAGGTAGGCTAAAGACTTATATTACATGAGTTATAACAGAGGAGCCGGGCTGGCCTGCCCTTGGCTGTTTCCGCCCGTGTACAGAGACTGTAGACCTCAAATTATTACAAGGCCGAGCAAGCTATTAGATCATGGTTCATTTGAATAGGCGTCTGAGTACATCAACATTGACTATTAACACACCCTTATGCTGTTATTCATCATACTTCTCAATTTCCCCTACAGCGTTTGTCTAGCCAACAGCCTCACGGTCGGTTATGCTTGTTGCAGTTGCTGTCTTCGCAATTGCCGTTCTTGTTTGGTTGGACGGTATTTTTTTCGAAGAGTCTCCTCGTCGGAACTGTCACCCCAGGCCTCTTCTCTTATAAACTCTTCGTAGGGTCGTGGCTTCGGCGCCTTGCTGTTTCGGCTGCGCCATGGCACGATCATCTGGTAGAAGTTCTCCTGGAAGTGATCCCAGAGGCACAAGAACCCGTCTGACCCATTCATGCACGGCATGCGGGCGGCATATGGCCAGTGTTCGTAGCGAGCAAACTCTCCATGTACCTGGATCTCTTTTACACCCTGGTGTTTGTCGAGCTCATTAACCAGCGCCTCTCGGGATGGCATGTTACGCCAAAAGAGGTGCCATGGCCGTTCCTCATGCGGTCGATTGATCCATATCTCCTCGCCGATGGGCCACTGCAGCTCAAACATCTCCAGGGTACGATAAAATTGTCGCAGAGTGAATGATTCGTATCTTTCCTTCCAACGAGAGGGCCCGAGCTCGAGAAGGCTACAGGCGCGGTAATAGGCGCTGATGAATCTTGGATACTCGGTGCTAGTTAAGCCAGAGGGGTGATAACCATACTTGAAGTCAACCCGACCCTCACTATCGCAGCCTGGTCAAGTCCTTAGCCGCTGTCTTGGATACAAGCTCAAGTTTGAGGGGCATTCAACCTACTGGGGACTCTCGCCGCTACTTCGGTACCAAAGATATAGGCCGCCTTGTCTGCTTTGAAAGCATTGCGCACCATGCGCCGAACATCGTGAGCCGTCAAGGAAGCGCTGTCGGTCGACGCACCACCCTGGTCTGCTAGGAGTTGGCGGGCCCATTTCAAGAAGCCTGATCCTATTTCCGACGGCGCGAGCGCTTGGAAGATGGATGTCGTATTCGCGCACCAGACAGCGTTGAGATGGCTGCAGGTTGTTGCGAGGGCGAAAATGTCCTGGAAGGTCGGCAGCTCCATGTAGATCGCAGTGATGACCTCCGGAGGCATTGTCGAGATGGAACACGGTCCTGAGTGAAAGAGGCCGACCCTTGTGGTTGGAGTTGATGTGAAACACGAAAAGCCAACAGTCACCCACCTGCCTACCGGTATGTATAATGTAGGTAAAAATAGGCGTGGTGTTAGGAGATGGCTCTCCGCCTGTGTACTACTTACATGTAATTACGAAGTACAGTACTGTCTAACCTTGGCCCACTACTAAGGCTGCCATATTTAAAGCATTACGTCCGTACCTACTCATCACTTCTGTAAACAGATTAAAGGCGGCGGCGGCGGCACAGCAGCAGCACAACGCCAACTCCCAGTAATCTCATTGGCCAATACCAAATGCATGAGCACTAATATACTCCAATATCATCTGCCCGATCGCTGCGTCCCGCCGTGAGGCGCATCTGAAAGGGCGAATGAACCGGGCGCAACTCGACTTATTTTAGAAATGGTTTCTGCCTGGGAGTCTGGGACGGCAGTTCCGGCCGCCTACATAAGTCTTCACATTTCGCATTCAAATCATCCACAAACCTCAGACCTTCCTTCATAGTCCTGGTACGAGCCTCTTGCTACTGCACTCAGCACTGTCAGCCACTGTGTCATTTGGAAATAACATGAAACCTCAGCCCACGAACGAGCAAGACATCCAAGAGATGTTGGCCAACCACCAAAAGTTCTGGACACACGTCTGTAAAGAATCAGTGGAGCCCGAAGCCGCCCGCGGCAACGAGAATACTCTCTGGAGCTCGATGGAATCTCTGATCAACGTCAACATACGCCAGTTCAAAGGTCTTGGCAACCCAATCCAGATGTTGGAAGCTAGTGTGCGCAATGTCTGGGATATGTTCATCTTGTCGGCACAGAACATCGAGCCTGATCACCCGGCCCAGGACCGACTGCTGCGCACCATTCTGCAGACCCGGGACCGCGGAATTTTGCGCCGAAACGGGCCCGAGCCTGGCGCCCCTCAAGTTGACTCTATTGCAAAGTCAGCAAAGTCAGCAACGGAGCAACACCTACCCGCCGTCGCTCAGACATCACAGGGGTATGTCTGGGCCGACCTCCCCTTCCTTGTTGCCGACGTACAAGACGCATGGAAGAGCCTCGGCCTCAAAAAGACCCCAGTATCGCTCCAGCAGCAGCGTAACTTGACATCGTCCATGGCGCGGCTAGCATCGCTCTCCGTCTGTGGACATGCGTTCAGTGATTGCGGTCTGGAGATCATGAAACAGGGTGTTGAGTCCGAACCCGTGTCTCCCGAGGACGACGAGCATCGCACTGCTCTGGTCAGAATTTGGCTAGAGTATGCCTCAGATAATGTGCTTAGGCGCTGTCTTGACGGTGGCAAATGCATCAATGCAGACTGGACAGAGGATGGGCAGCAGCCTAACCAAATCGGCGTGTTGGCGGAGAGAGCCGGAACTGTGCATGCTCCAGGATGGACACAGGAGCGGTTTCTTTTTTGGAAGGATACACTCACAGCCAAAGCAGCCGGACTGGAAGATCAGGATTTGGTTGCGGTGCAAAACAAGAACCTTATCACATATGTTTGGGAAGTTCATCATGGCATCTTCCACCATTAGGAAAAAGTCGACTATTCTATAGCTACTAGAATTGCATTGAATTGACCGTCGTAAGGATACAGTTGATCTTCTCATAGTTGTTCAATATTCAGAAACTACCTAACTTCCCAAGGTGTTGCGCCGAAATTTAGCACTGTTGTTGGCCTTGGACTAAAAACCCTCATGTATGGCAGGACTTGGAATTGCCGTCGCAGTCAATTGCGCAGTCCTTCAGTGTTCACGATCTGATCACGTAGTACGTCAGATGGTGTTGCATGAGCACAATGCTCATTATGCCTCTTGTGAATTTCGCCATGTAGATGTCTAGGCCATATCCGCTTCCTGCAGCGCAGGCTCTTTCCTCCATCTCATAGTCCTCTATCGTCATACTCACGCTATGGCTTCTCTTGCCTGCGCCCTGTGATAGACAGCCAATTGTGAAACCGCCGTCAGCCGATCCCCTGTAGCCGACTCTATTCTCGAGTCGCTTCGCGAGATGTTGGCGCAATGTTTCCACGATCGCCACCAACGCCCCTATCTGTTCAGCGCCTCTGTCGGTGATCTTATGATGTACACTAATACTGTGCATAGATGCAGACTAAATTCGCCTTCAAGCGATGTTGCGATCTTCGCATTCTTTGAACTACTTATTGTTACATTGCTTTCGTCATTGTTGACAATTGTTGTTGGTTGTCGCAACATCCTCAAACCACCCCAGCGACCCCAGTCTGAAGTTGTGACAATCATGTGCCACACAAGAGGTCCACCTGATTTCGCCGCTCAAAACTGTTGGTAAGATGGCCTTGGACGACTTCTGGAGATCGAGACGATCGTCTGTGATAATTTCAATTACAAACTTATCTCAGGCTTGGTCGATGATGTGTTCTTCAATTCCCAGGATTTTGCTCCTCAAAGGATCCAGACTGTCATTGTTGGTTCTTCGGGCACGCACCCCAGGAAATTGGCGTATGGCACAGCTGTGGCGTAGCTTCCAACATGTCCCGAACTTCAATCGCCGCTACATTGCGATGATGATCAGTACTCAGAATCTTGGGCTGCATCAACGCACGTCCGCTTCACAATAATGAAGATGATCAACATCACCGTCCACTGACGACACGTAGCATTGAGTTCGCCCTTCCACAGACCATTCACCATTGATTGATATAAATACCTGTTGATTCTCTTCAGGGGAACTCATCTTAAGACTTTGAATCCACAGACTTCTGAACACACTCATCTTCAGAATGTTCTTCAAACAAACCTTCCTCATGCATTTTAAGTTGTTGTCCGTTCTGGTGCTCGCACCATTGGTCAGTCATACTGCCTCCTTTCATGACTGCATTGTACTCATTGACTCTCTAGGGCACCCAAGCAAGTCTGGATCTTTCCACGCCAGAGTCGCTGGATCGTTACGTCCCAGGTTCCGTTGGGTTGATTTCCAACACTTTGGAAACGGTCGACGATGGAGCTTTAATGGTTGGTGCAGACGGCGTCTTGCGCAGCTTTGCATCAAACGGTACCGTCCTTGATTTCCATCAGGTATGCCATCCCAACCATTCCCTATTTCCCCATCACATATGGGACCACTAGTTGCGTCTTTGAAATCCGTCAACTCATCCGAGCTTATCTATAGCTCGATCCGACTCAGCTCCAAACATTCGCCAAAACCCAACTTGGACAATGGCAGGCCACAGGCAGGGCCATTCCCAGTGCAGTAAGCGATCTGGCTAAGGAACCCTATCCTGACGGACGTCAAGTTTTGGACAAAGCCAAGCTTCTCAACCCGGACGATTCGCCATTCCCAGCCAATTCTCTGTCGGCACGTATGTCAAGCTGGGATGGCGGTGTACTGGCATCACTCTTGGGAGAGCGACAATCTTGTATCGGCGCGCCTTGTGTCACTCTCGGTCAATGCGTGAGATACAGGCCTACCCAGTGCTACCAGTGCTACTTCCCTGGGCCTCCTGACCCGGGTGGTATCTGCTTGCAGCCTTAAGTCTCAGGGCAGGGACAGAGGTTATCAAAATTCAGTACAGCAAGCCGTTGGAGCCATAGACGAATGTGCCTCTGTGTAACGGACCTCCTATACAACAATATAGGGAAGCGCACGGGGTCTTGATTTGCAGGTAACAATAAGATCTTCAGTGGGTGTCCGTTGGGAAGTTTTTAAAGTACTCCCCGTTATTTTACAATAAGAGCAATTAATTTTAAATAAAAAATGTATTATTTAATAAAAAAATAAGTTAATAACTAAAAAATAAAAACAAGTGATTAAATATAAAAAGAATTATAAAGTTATATAAAATTTTTAATAATTATAAATTATAAATATTTTTTTATAATTTTAAATTAATTAAAATCTTTTTTTTTTTTTATAATTTTAAATTAATTAAAAAATTTTTTTTTTATAATTTTAAATTAATTAAAATCCGTTTCCGGAGTTTAACCGGGCTATTTAAATAATATTAAATTATTTTTATTATATTATAATATTATTTTTTTTTTTTAATTTTTGTTTTTAAAAATCTTTTTATTATATATATTTTTTTTTTTTATAATGTCGCGAATTATTAAGTCGTTTTTTAAACTTCGTTTTAATTAACGCGAAAATCGTAATTCCTTTTTAATATACATTCGTATTTATAGTTTTAAAATATTTCTTTGTTTTCGTTATTTTAAAAACAATTTTTTTTATTTTATATTTTTTAAATTTAAATCGTGTTTAATTTATATTTTTAAAATCCGAAACTTTTATAATAGTTTTAAAATTAAAATATTTAATTTATTTAATATTAATTATAAATATAAACGGATTATTATTAAACGTTATTAAATAAAAAAAAAACTTTAAATTTTAATAAAACGTTTAATTTGTTTTCGTAAATAAAAAAAGTTTTTATAAAAAAAAAGTTTAAAAATATTAAAACGGGAATTATTATTTATTAAAAAATTAAAACGTATTAAATATAAAAAAAAAATAATATTTTAATAAAAGTAAAAACGGGTAATAAAAAAACAAACGGTTTTTTTAACGCAAGTTATTAATATTTCTTCCGTTAAGTTTAATTAAAAAACGTTTAACGTTTTTTTATTAATTAATTCTGTTTTTTTAATTTTAATTAGTTAAAATATTAATAATAAAACTAATTAATAATCGTTGTAATAATTTTTAAATGTTTTTTAAATTTTTAAATATTATTAATATATAAATATTTTTTTTATTTAACGAAATATTCGAATTTATTATTATTTTAATAAAAATTTAAAATTTTTTCGATTTTATAAATGTTTTAATCGGTTTTTATTTTAAATTATATTTTTAATAATACGTTTTTTGGCGCAAATTCGAGTAATAAAATATAAAAAACAAAATAAATTCGTATTATATTTAATAATAATAGTTTATAATTAATTAATAAAATAATTTTTTTAATTTTAAAAAATTTAAACTTTTTAAAATTTAATTTATTATTTAATTGTTTTGTTTTAATTTAAAAAATATTAATATTTAAATTTTATTTTTATCGAAACAAATAAACTTTGTTTTTTTTTATTAAAATTAATTTTTTAATTTTTTTTTATTATAATATTTTAATATACGTTATTAAATAAATTAAAATATA